>JAODUK010054312.1:0-18668 GCA_027564635.1 Typhlichthys eigenmanni
GTTGCTCGGGAAAGGGAAGTTTGGGGTCCCTTGCTGAAGCTGCTGCCCCCACGACCCGACTCCGGATAAGCGGGAGAAGATGGATGGATGGATGGATAGCCTACCTCCATGTTAGAATCAAGGAATTGTAACGGTTAAGCAGTTTATCTGAGATGATTGCAAGTCATTTTAACTTCTCACACACCCAGCATTGACAACTCACTTGACACTTTGCTCTGTTTGAGCTGCTTTATGACAATTGTGTGTGTTGCAGAGGGCTTGCACAGGACGCTTCCTGTTTTGTCACCTTCACACCCAATTAGTTCCTCTATCATGTGTGGCAAATCTGACAAGACAACACTAGAGAGGATCAGATAGTTGGTGAATACCTGCAGATGGGCATCTAGTAGAGAAACATGTGTATCTTGTTTGTCTTTAAATGATTAAGGCAAACAGTGTGCCTTCATTTACAGTAGGCCTATATCGTTCTTATATACGTTCAACCTTTTCATTGTATTATACAGCATTCCCGATGTAGGTTTAAAGACTGAGAAATTGCATTTCCTTTCAGCTGTTTACAAACATGATTTGAATTCTATGGATCTTTTAAATGGATCATAATAATTTGATCCTGATTATCTGGTAACAGTGGAGCAATTTTCTCACAGAATAGGCCTTTCTGTAGCCTGCTGAGCTAAAGAATGTGGCTTTGGCTAGTGGTTTGCCTGAGAAGACATGCTTTCCATATGTGTATTAGCACAGAAGAGACCATACATTAAGCAATTTGAAACAGTTAAATCGCACAAGGTGAAATATATGTAAAGGTTAGGTTTTTCATAACTTTTCATAAAAAATACTCTCTCTCTCTCTCTATATATATATATAAAAAGTAGTATACAGTATACTAAAATATATGCTTTTTTGTACAACCAAAGCCATTTCACCTTTCATAACAAGCTCTACAATGGCTAATATTTGTGTAGTTACCGGTACATGCTTACTCAACAAAATGCATGTATTTGCAAGAAAGAGCAAAACAGCAGGTCACACAAGTGTAAATACTCTGCTATCTCACTTTGATGTCATGTTTTGTCAGCTTCTCTTTCATCTTTTCTTTTCCCTCTTCACCCCACTGTGTGAGACACCATAAATAACATTCTCTATCAAAGAGGCTCAGCATGTCACTGCACCATCTATTGAGAATGCACAGCATATGCTGGTTGCAATAGTGCAGGCACAGAGGTCGGGGGCGATGGTGTTTGGACCTCGGTACCACAGGTACAATAAAGGTGACTGGCTGCAGTAATATTCTGCAGACTCACATTCTCTCCTTAACATGCAGGTCAGGCTATACAATAAACAACTGGATTGTGCAATACACAGCAACAACAGCTAACAACACAGAAAAGCTAATTTTGAACGCTGCACATTTATGTTTCTTAAAAAAGAGAGATATATATATATCCATGAAACATATTTCATACTTCATCAATTAGGAGCTATTCACATAAAAGCTTTTAATAGCTATGTACAAAACACTTTCAACTAATTCCTGATGAAGATGATGGAGTTCATATTTGATATACTGTTGGAAGTATTAGAGACACATTCTGTGAAAATGACGAACTCTACAGATAACAAGGGCGTGATTATAGGGGCTTGCCAATTACAACGTGACATGCCATATTGCTGTACATTGGCTCAAAAAATAAAATCACTCTGACTAAAGCAAGTGTAGATGCTTTGATCATGTGGCATATATCACAAGGATAATTATACAGCTATATTTATCATTTATAAAAAGGTTGGTAAAAAATATGCAGAGTACTGTAGGGTTTATTCAAATTCATTTGATATCTTAAAGCTGCCATTACTTCACTCATATGCTTTCATGCAATAACATTGATTGAATAATATTCTGAGTTTTGCCAACCTAACTGTAAAAGAAGATTATAGTTACTTACAATGCACTATGCTGTAGTTACTTACTTATTTACCACTTTAAAAGCTACTAAGTGACCTGAGATTCGTGGCCACTGTCTGCATTGTCCCGCCTCTAAACCAGTGTGCAACACGGCCACGAGACACAGTTTAGGGAGAGGAGCCGGGGGAGAGTGGGGGTGTTAATCCTGTCTGTGACTGAGCGTTCATGCCTGTTCGCCCAGCTGTGGCGCCATCCAGGGCTACATGGCATGCTGACGGCATCACTGCCGTCCATCGCCAGAGATCTCTCTCTCTCTCTCTCTCTCTCTCTCTCACAGGCAAACAAGACAGACAGCCATGTACAAGGACCATGACCATGAAGAGAGCGAGGGAGTGAAAGAAAATGATGATTACTTGTACTTATTAGATAGTAATCTGTCAGGGATTCCTAAAATACGTATTCTTCTTTTAACATTCAGTTCCACGTTTGTGAACAAATGATGAGGACTACGTTGGTTTTCCTTGTGAGATAATTAAGGCTGGCTGGCTTAATTGCAATGAGTGAATGAATCTGTACAGTAAGGTGCACCAATGGTATTAAAACATGCCAGGGGATTGTAGAAGTGTCATCTTCTAGCTGTCTAACTGAAAGTAGAAATGCAGCAGAGGTAGAGAAATATGACATTTAACTATAGCATATAACTGAAGAAGTCGTCTTTTATAATTTAGTTGCATTCAAATATAATTCTTATGAATCAAGTTAGGAAAAAAAAAGATTCTATGCACTGCATACATGTTTATGGCATTGGCTGCAGGCCTTGGTTTTATAAAGCATAAAGCATGCACCAGCAAGTTGTTTTATCTGCTTACGTCATGTAACATTTCTCATTGTAACCTTGATACAGTTTTCAATAGGTCCTTTCAACATTTCTGGCCCTTTAAAGGGCTATGCTACCAATTTAAACGGTCCATTTATTATCTGGTTTCACTCTTGAATACATGTTCATAATGAATCTGTTTAAAAGATCCAAATGACACTGCGATCTCAGGTTGTCAAAGGTGAAAACAGTTTTTGCCATAAATGGAAACCAGGAAACCAAGGTGAATGCAAATGCAGTGATTTTGCTGAAAAGACAGCATCCAGTAGCAGACACATTAAACTCCGTAGGCCAACTGAAGTGAACATGAACAAGACGTTGTACCAGAGTGAGGCTTCTGAGGGATCTAAGTACTGGAACAAATGATGTGCATGAACTACCAACAGATGTGTATGGAGCGTTGTAACTGAAGGGAGTGAGACCTTTGGGACGTGTCTGTGTTTTTGCATAATAGGACATTTTAATAATTATTTAACACAGCCTCTAATTCTCTAATTCCACTGGGCTATTACATTCAAGTCAGACATAATTGTCTTCACAAGCTACATTATGTAAGTACATAAATAAATAAATAAATTAATATTGAACTTTTGTTAAAACATTGACTCTGTATTTTTATTACCTCATTATTCAATAATTTAAACATTTAAACCTTAAACCAAAATATGAATTGTATTGGTAGAAACATTTCAGATAAGAAATAATTTAAATTAAATGACAATGGAAAACAGTTTCCAGGTCCAAAGTAAAGGATTATTAGCTCTGTGACAAACTTTTTTGGTGGATTACTGTAAAAGATCCTATACTTTCAAAGATTAATATTTTACTTTAAATATATTGTGTAGTAATTGCATCCTGAGCAGAGAATGACATCACACTCTTTCTCTGTGTGTTGTGTGTCATATTTTATGTTTGGTCCAATGCGGTTGTAGAGAGCCAAAGTGACTTCCTCATTATGGGACCTAAGTTTGAAAAAAATATGAACCGTCTGGTAGTCAACGGCGAGAATAAAATTATTTTTAGATCCCGTTTGCTTTGTGACACAAAGCACACATATGATGTTTGATTATTTAAAAGAAAATGCTTCGAGTCAGTCTCAGTCGGAAAGTCTGTTTGTCGTGCATTTATTGAAATGACTGTGAAAATATGTAATTAGTAAGACTACAAACCCTGTAGTGTCATGACGCTTTCGCTTCTGTTTTCATAGCAGCACTGCCACTCATGCATGTTATTGCATGTGTGCGTGTGTGTGGCCCATTTGTTTTGGTCTGCTGGTGCTTAGGGTGACATCTAGTGGCAGACAAGATCATGCTTAGTTCCTTTAAAACATTGGAAAGTAAATGGGGTCTTGTGTTGTTAACATTTGCAAATGTGTTTTTTTGTTTTTGTTTGGAGAGTTAAGCGATGTTGTATTTTACAACCATAGGTTGCTTATAGATTAAGGAACATTAAATTAAGTAAATTGATTCATATATATTCTGTAATGAAATTATCCATACATAAATTAGATACTCATACAATAATAACTGTAAAAATACTAATTATGAAAACATAACCATGTGGCTTCTTATTGTAATGTTTCGTGATCCCTGTCCTGTGCTAGTCTCGTCACTTGTGTGTTTACCTTGTATATTGAGCCTGTTTGCCCGTCACTCCCTGCCCCGTGTTTCCCAGTCTCGTTAGTTCCACCCGTGTCTGTAATCACGTCTGATGTGCTGCACCTGTTCCTCGTTGTTGTTAGCCTATGGTCTGTCTTCATGTCTTGTCTACCTGTGTATTTAGCCCCAGTGTTTTCCCCAGCCCTGTGTCGGTTATTGTTGATGGTACATGTCAATGTCGCATTGGTCCCCGTATTCCTGTCGTTTTGCCCTATGCTTGTTTTGTGAATAAATATCTTTACTTTTCGTTACGTGTCTCGCGTTTGGATCCTCCTCTCGTGCAATCGTGACACTTATTAGTAGACCAAGCAAAGCTGCATGCATCAAGGGACAAATAAGAAAACAATATGTCAATAGGTTGGCCTTCCCCAATACATATAAAAATAGTTTTAATCCCACTTCAGGAATAATTATAATGCTGGGATCAGGAGAACAAATAATGGGCTATTTCTAACATACAAAATGGTTTCATACTGTTTCATATTCACTCCTCAATGATGAAAATGGCCATTTTAACCAGGACTCACATGTTTAATTGATCTCTCCCTTTAAACTCTAAGTACAAGTACAAAGTAACAGAGAAGATGGATTGTTATGCCCTCACAGTTCTCACCACACTCCTCCTATCCTGTCTAATCATTTATCCTAAAACCTAGAGAAAGCTCCTTTTCTGTCTGAAGCAGAACATCTTTCTGCGAGGGTTCCCTAACGCATCCTGAAAATTTACACACAAATGCTCTCTTTGCCCACACGCAGCCAGTTTGCCCCTGTCAAGCTAACATGCTCCGCTCAGACATTCTCACATAACAGCTGTGAAGCAAACTTGAAAAGTGAAACATTTTGAGACCATTGCAACTCATAAGAGCGTCTACTTCATAAAATCGTAACACTAAACGTGTTAGAGTCGATGTGATGACAACAGTTCATTTTAACAGAGTACTATGTTTCTACACTCTTTTGTGCACTTAAAATCCATTACAAAAAGAACCCCATGAATTTTACATCATCACGTGATCATCACATCACATTTCACACAATCACACATTTCTACTATGGACAGACCTATCAACACCCAGAATCCTATACTAAACGTATACCATAATTTTAATTTATTGGGGGGGGGGGGGGGGTTATTCAAATCTTTTGGATTAAATGATCTTGAATAACTATTTGGTTACTAGGCCTATACTGTACCTGGTTTAGGCCACTTACATAGCTCTTCCTCTTTAATATTCAGCTAGCAGAATTCCCTGATGTGTTTCTTTCAGGTCAGTGGCAGAGAGGAATCTACAAAGCCTTTCTCTCACTCATTAATTAGGTGTGACACCACCTTTTCTCCACAGGATCAATGAGGGCATCTAATACAGTTGCTGACCTAGGACCTTCTCCAACAGAGCCCCCATTTAGTTTCACATCTAGCCTTCCAACTGGGGGATGTCTGCTTGTCAGAAGCACTGTTCCTGGCCCTCCAATGGGAAATAAGGTCACTCTGGCACAAATCAGTGGGCAACAAGCACCAACCAGACAGCAGGAAAGAAAGTCAGTGTGAGCTGAATGTTTGCCATAGAGATCCATAAAACCACGTCCTTGGAGTTTTTTATATGAGTATGGGGCATTTGATTGTTTCACATTTCATGTAAATTGTTTATCACATGTCCAATTTGTGCACATTAAACTAAAGTACCTCACACCCCCTCAATGTTTCATATTTTAGGATTGTATTTTTAATAATGGTCTATTTTGAACCAGGAGTTAGTGAGTAACACATTGCAGGCTCCAGTGTACATTACTGCATGAATCTCTGCGTAAATACAATAATGAAATACAAGGGCACAACGTGGGTACAATTGCATGAAATATTTATGAGAAACCTTGTCAGAGCATTCTGTAATACTATAAGCATAGCATATATAGGGTCATTATTTCAACTCTTACGTAATGCCTTTAAATAGCTATATCATACTTATTTAAGTATACATACTGTACATACAGCACCAGTATAATTATTGGTTCATTAAATGAGGTCAGAAAATAAATGTAGCAATTACTGCCTATTCCTTCCACGTGTGCAGTAACACGTATGAACACGATTGAGCTGTTGCTCTTTGAAGACCTTTAAAGATTAGGATGTATTTCAATACACTGCCAGTATTGTTCCTTTCCTCAGATTCCGTCTTCTATAGTTGCATCCTCCTCTTTTCTTCTCGTGTACAGGTGACATAGCCAAGTGGACATGTTGAGTGATTGTGCTGGAGGCAATAGCACTCTGGTGCGCTTCACAGATGATCATTTCCCCATCCCACAGGCAGGGGAGCACAGGCCTGCAGTAATTGCTGCGATGCGTCCAACAGCCCATCCTTATCTGATACTGTGACAAGAATAGGCCTCGCTTTGTTGGCCTCGCCCTGCTAGTTCACTAGAGCTTGCATCATTTACTATAAAAAAAAAAGAAGAAAAAAAAAAATTGCGCCGCCAAAGCGGTGTCACCCTGGGGCACTTGGTGCTGATTGGACGCAAGGCAACGCAGCGTGAGTAAATTGACGCTTCTTCGCTCGTGGTAGAAAAATAGGCCTGTGGGCGACCGTCTACCGTCACCACACACACACACACACACACTTCCCTTAGCACAAACAATTAGAGTCTTGATTCCCTAAGCTCTAATCATAGCCAGCACCAAGTGCATGCAACTCGCTGGTGAGTTCATAATTAATACCACTCTCTAGGCACATTACAAGGCTCTGTCCCACATGGACAACTGTGTGACTGTAAATACGTGTCAAGCCACCACAACGTCAAACATATCGTGACCCTTATTCATCATGGTGTAGCATGTTCTGAGTGCATGAAGGCTTTATCTACATGGGATCAAATACAGAAAAAAACTGAGACTTTACAAAATGGCCACCATTCATTTCTATGAAAGCTGCTCACCCAGCTTCTTCTGGTGAATGTTTTTTTTTGGCAGAACAGCATTTGGCTGCAGAAACAGCATTGGCCACCAAAGCAGCCAGTATGCAAGCTAGCTGCCCCTCGGGGGTTGTTTTTCCACACCATGGTTCATTCACACTACTGTGCCATTAGCACTGTCCACCAGACACAGAGTCTAGAGAATTCTCTTGATACATGCAAAACTCTAACATATACTGGTATAGGCTATGCGTTACGCCAAAGAAATTATCCAAAGAAATTATACTGCAAAGACCTGATACAGAGGTGATTTTCATGCCTCACAAATTACTATAGAAGTATACAAGCTGTATAATACATTTAAATGGGTTTCTCATTTGGGTCTGTAATGCCTTTTGGCTGAAACGAATGTTACAAAAACTGTGTTCTGGTTTAAAGACGGTGTGCTCTTACACCTGAGCACTGAGCTAGGAGTGGGCATGTTGGGTTCTAGGGGCACCATAACCGATGACTCTATCTTCTAAGTATATATTTTGAACTTTTTATTCATATTGCTGGAGAAAACCATTTGTTAGCTTCACTAATAACCAAGGACAGAGAGAGAGAGAGGAAATAAAATCAAAAGTCTTAAATATTTATTTTATGAAAGATCAGAGGATATGTAAAAGAAAATAATAAAAAACATACACGCTGTCTCTCTCAGTATCTGTCACTTTGTGTTTTGGCTGAACATCCAGAAACCAGAATCAGAGAGGAGCCATTACACACAATCCTGCCCAATCCGTTCATATAAACATTTTTGTTCCCTGAGTTCATATTCAAGTGTGTGTGTGTGGGTGGGTGGATGTACGCTCGCACACGGGAGAGCAAGAGAATGAGAGAGAGAGAGTTGAACAGCTGCCCAAAATGCCTTGAGGATTGAGGATTAGATCGGTGTCTTTTGATCCTTCTCTCACATCATGTACCAATGTTAAAATATCATTTTGTTGGATTGATTTAGGTCTTATCTATGAGTTGTGTGTCTTGCATTTTTTGTGATCTGATACAAAAGACAATACTTACGTTTGAAGGGCATATGATTGCTTAAAACACTAAGCAAAATAAAAACAAATCTCATACAATATATGAATATGCAATGATTTGTGTTTATAATAACTGAAATAGTAAGATTAAATCCATATATGGACAGCTATAGTTTCCAGAGCTCGATTGGACTTAAAATGTGTAAGCTAAGTTTTGTTGCAGAAGACATTTCTACAATGTGAAACTGTGTGGAAGGTGAAAAGAACCCAAACGCATGACGAACAGGGCTGGTTGTCATGGCTTTATTAAAGCAACCAAAAGGGCAAAGTACACGCACACAGAATGAACGAGTAACTAACCAACGCTGATAAACTGACAATGAACCGACAAGGACGACCAAACAGAAGGACTGAAATAGACGCAGGGCTGGTCATTGGGTAGGGGAACACAAGCGGCAGGTGTAACGAATGAACAATCAACACGGGGCAGGCAAGCACAGGACCAAACAGATCAACAGAACAGAAACACACAGACACTGTAAAAGACATGGGGGTGGACTGTGACAAATTCAATGTAATTCATCAGCAAATACCTGTATCCTTCTCCATGGAAGCATGTATTTTAATTTATATTATTATTTTTAGTAGTACTGAATGCATCCGGGTTCGTGATTGGCAAGGGTATGTGTGTGTGTGTGTACGTGTGTGTGCCTGTGTCTACACAAGCTTTTTCTCAAGGAGTAGCTGTCACTTCACTTACAGCAGGCTGGAGTTCACCGGCATCATTCAGACGTGTCAAAACAATCCAACACAAAGACTCAAGCAAACAGAAAGACAGCAGCTGTACATCCCTGACGTTTCCTGTGTCTTTACCTGTCTTGCTACATGCGCCCAGCATTCTGATCCCTTGGCAAGATGGATGGAGAATCTATAACCTACAGGATCATGTGGGAGCACGGCATCCTTTGTCATACGCCCTATTGGAAGGTTGTCATAGTCACAGCTGCTCCGTCATTCGACAGGACCCATTTGCTCAGAATTGCTTTATTGAATTTGGAAACAGTGACTGTCTGATCATAATCAAACAATTATCGCAAACAGAATCACACACACCACATGCACCCCCCCCCCCACACACACACACACACACAAACACACACACACATTAAAATGGCCATGTCCAAGAAGAATTTGAACATTTATTGCGTATACTTTGTTCTTTTTAGGGATGTATAAACTTTCGTGACCTGAGCACATGGGTACTGACCATAGACATTCATGATAGATGACCATGGTACCGACAGAGCAACCGCTGTCTTCAGGTTATAGACGGGCCTAGTACAGATGGCAGCGCTTAGGTTTGTGGCACAGCAGCTTTGAAAATAAAGTGTTTTTGTAGCAAACAGATGAATAAAGCCATGCTTAACATATTCTTATATGTTTTCTTTCTTGTTTTTGCAGTCTACTGTGCACTTCAAACAAGCATTTCATTACAATGTCATTGCATCTGCTTTGTAACGTGCTTTTCATAAATAAACATTGATCTTGAACTTGAAATATACAACATATATAAGCCTATGAATGAATGAAGCAACGATTCGCCATGCCATCTTGGATGTAGAAAATATGGCATATGATCTGACTGTCAGCAGCCATGCTTCTCCTCTTCAAATCAAAACACTACCCTGGTGTTATAAATTCAACCCACTTGGCAATCTGTCTTCAAATACATCTATTTTGATGGTCAACAAACACTGTCATACTACAGATGGAGGGCAAAAACAGAGATGAGGCCCATTGTAGTGTGGACATTGCCTGTATGATATTATTATATACATTATTTCCTGCAGTATTTATATCATTTGCTGTCTAAATTATATTTTCAACAAAAAAACACGAAAAAGGGAGAAGGTTTAGAGAAAATTAATGTCAAAAAATAACAGAATTATGTTTGTTGATCTTATAGACAAAGCTATTGGTGTAGAATAATATATTCTACACTAACGAAGACATTTTAGAATACAGTTTTAGAATACATCGTAGATTTGTTTCGCCAATCACGTAGCCTACACACATTAAAAGAAGAGGGAGGGAGAGAATGTCAAAGTGAGAGAGAGAGAGAGCGAGAGAGAGAGAGAAGTCATCTCGCCTTTTCTCCATCTTGGTACCACAGTGGTGGAACGAGCTTTCAGCAACAGTCAGAACTGTGGAAACACTACCCATCTTCCATAAGAGACTCAAGACACATCTCTTCACAATCCACCTTGGTACCTTGACCATAGCCCTTGCCACCTCTTAGCACTCTCTCCTATCTAAGAGTGTTATCTTTATATCCTTTTTATAACTTCTCATGCTCTTAAGCCTTGCACTTACTTCTCATGCTCGTATCTCTCACTATTTAACAATAAAATAAAATGTATGCACTTTATTAGCTAGGCCATTACCTATTACATTTTATACGGTGGATTACGTGGTAACAGGGATGATGACATTATGCTGCATTTGTTCTATTTAGAATATTGTTTGCTTATAATTGCTGGTATACGACCTGTCCATCTACTGACAAATGTACTACATGTAAGCCAAATGGTGTAAATATAAATATAAATGTAAAAAAAAATATTTTGCGACAAAATGGTTAATTACTTTGGAAAAGTTAAATATAAAAGGAAAAGTGATAATGATGGAGGGAGTACGATGTAGCATGGGAGAAGATGAGGACTGTGTGAACGCTAATGTCAGTGGGGGCTGGGCGTGGATGGGGCCGTGGAAACATCAGGGCCAACACTGTTCTCAATCATCGTCAGGAGGGAATGAAAGAAATCGCTCCGACATCACTGAGTTAATGTCCTCTAGTCTCCTCTATCGGACATTTTGCTGACTTGCCTGTAAACCCTGGAGGGAGAGAGAGGGCGGATTGGCCGAGGGAGACCTAGAGAGAAATGGGTAGGAAGGAAAACAGACAAATCAAATATGGAACAGAGTTGTGGGAGAGAGGAGGGAGAATGAAAATAATGATAAAAAAGAGGTGAATGAGGCTGGAGGGGAAAGAGGGGGTAAAGATATCGCATAACAAAGAAAGCTAAGAAAGTGCCAGAAGAGAGAGAGTGACAAGAGAATGAGAGAATGGAGTGCAAAGTGGAGGAAGGGCTCGGGAGGTCAATTTACCCCCACAAAGGCTACACTGTGTCTGGCAGATAACCACTGCTATGTTTCCAATTAGCATAGTAATAACATCCATGCTAGAGGCTCCTAAAACATCCCCATCCATCTTCTGTGCTTCCTATGAATTACCTTTAATATCAGCCTATGTGTTTTTCCACAGGTCAAACTTCTGAATAACAGGTGCGTCAGTGGAGGCAACATTTGGGGCAGGGCATTTCCATAGTGTGTGCATGCTAAACCCCTAAACAGAATTAATGTTTTGCCTCAATCACCATGAAATCCCTTAGCTGAATGGAATTACTTTTATCTTTGTGTTTGAATGCAGATCTCAAAGCTCACAAGTGGACAGAGCTCACGCGGTCACACCAGTGTTGTGTGTGTGATTTCCCCCTTTTGTTACCCTTGCCCCCTAGTGGACAGAATTATGCACAATTACAATGTGCCTTTAACACAGATTAGGGCCGCAAATGAGCATCTTGTCCTCATCTTTGATATCAGGAGTCAGCTTTCTCCACTAATGCTTTTTCAGTGTGAAAATAATGAGGAAATACAAGTTGTATGTGCAGCCTGTGATGGCCGAGAAACTCAATGAACTATGGCTTTATCCTCAGGTCAGTGCGATGGAGGGAAGGCGTGATGGCTCCAGGTGGAGCAGGCCATTGCGTCGTTACAGGCATGCCGACCTGCCATACTCCTACTGGGTTAGAGCCATGTGTGTCTTTCCCCTGTACACCATCACCTCCAGGGCACACAGAGGTGGAGCACAGCCCTGCCATTTCCCATTATGTTTACCTCAGTAGGCCTCTGCTGGAGAGGAGATATGGGTATGGGGAGAATTATAGTTTTGACAAAGGTAGTAAGGTAGAAGCGTTCATTCCTTCATGGATGGGTGTTTTCATATGCGTTGGCTCCCTCTGTAAGCTGTCAGCCCAGCTATGTTCAAGGAAAATGTGAAAGTTGGGCATTTTCAAACGGAATATACAATAGTAGTGTTTTTATGTCAGTTGGTCCCATGCTGGCTGACAAATGACTTTTGTTCTCTTATTTGAGCTCTACTTTTTAAGCCTGACAGTATCTCGTTTATATACACTTTGATCAGTACTTTACGGAAAAATATTGATGTACCTTCAAACGGCTATTTGTTGAACAAAGACTTACAAAGATGGGTAAAGCTCAGAGAATCACTGTTCTCATGAGCCATATACAGTTATATTCTACTCTGCTAAGGTTGACTATAATTTCACCCAATGGGTTAGGATTGAAATATAATGGGCAGCAATCTTTTATGTCAACAATCAGCAGAAAAGGCTTACATAAAAATATTAAACCTCTTCTAACAATCTAAGGCCATATTGAATAGAGAATGAAGTTTGAAGATGCTAGGCACACAATGCACGTTTTAATAAATGAACACAAAACATGAACCTATTTAGAGTCTGCTTGTCAAGCAGTTATACTGTGTTTAACTATTTTACAAATATAATGCATTAGCTGAGTTTGGCTAGGGTCAAGCACTTTGTGTCTCTTTGTCCCTCTCAATTAATATAAAAGTGCATGTACTAAATATACCTTACAAATGTGTTCACCAAACAGAGTTCACAAAACCTGAACTCACAATAAATAATAAAATAAAATGAAATTTTATTTTATTTATTATTCATTTTATTATATATATATATAATTCATTCATTATCATTTATTTTGTTTCATGCATTTGAAAGGACAATCAAATAGAAAATCAAATGCAGGAATAATTCATATTGTACATAGTATAAATTATAAAAAACAGATCTCAACTGTTTCAATATTGCTTGTGATACAAATCTCCCAGACTCATATCTCTTCAAAGGAGAGGACGTATAGATAAAAATGACACCACAAGATATCCGATGCATAAATGCTTAAGTGTTCTTTCAACCATTTTATCGTTAGCTCGTGAGGCAGATTAGTTGAAATAGAAAACAATTGATAAATATTTTTCCAGAAAGCAAAATTACATCAGTTTTGGTGGATCCATTTAAAACCCCTGCCTCTAACAGGTAATAAAATATGGTACGAACACCATTTCTGCCTTTAGACAATAAGGAATGTAGGCTCAGGTGAAAATGAGTCTCAAATACAAAATCAGCATTTAATAAAGTGAACCTTTTTAAAATACCGGCACACTTGTTGCTCCTTCATGGCTGTAGGCACCCTTGGCCATTCCATCTTCACCTAAAATGCAGTTTAGACCATGGTGTTGCTCATGAACTAGCTGCTGCCAGTTGTGTGCTGTTATCCCTACAGGGGGGTTAGTGTTGTGTACACCCAAACATAACATGCATGGTTTCCATCTGTGAATAAAGATTGTGGAACACTGATGGAGCAGTCCTGACTGAAATATGTTTTGCATGCATGACCCATTTGCTATTGTAGTACTGTATTTTTAATGGAGGTTCCCAAATGATTGGTTACACAAGTTAACATATGGCTGATGATATTCACCTGATACATTCAGTAGGATAATTCCTGCTGTAGTACGTTGAGTTGCCTTGCAGACTACACCACAGAACAGTTGAGCCCACTAGCCTGTCACATCTAATCCATGCAGCCTCCCTATTTGCCTAATAAAAGTGTTTATCACCATGGCGACACAATGCTGTAGTTGGAACTGTCAGTAAAAAAAGCAAGGCAAGGGCAGCAGTGATTAGAATAATCCTCTAGGTTCTTTATAGGAACCAAGTCACACTGACTCCTGCTCTGCTTTCAGGTGAATAAGCTGTTCCTGTGATTCATGTATTACATGTGTCAAATATTTTATAGGCTCAATTTGAACCAATACCCATGCAAAATATATAGGAATAATGACATGCAATCAAGTTGACCTTAATCCATTGGAACGTTATAGGCAGTTAAATGTTGCATTATTTGACTTTTACAGATCAAAAGAATCAGTCTGCATGTGACTGTGTGTGTGTTTCTGTGCGTGCGTGTGTGCATGTGCGTGTGTGTTTGTGTGCGTGCGTGCTGAAATGCTGTCATTTAGCTCAAGCTGGTTTCATAAAATGACATTCAGGACATTTTGTAAGTGAACCATTCAGCACTGTGTTGCTGTGGTTTCGAGTCTGACAACAAACACATGCAGTCACACAGTCTTGGTAAATATTAGTAACCAGTTTCCAAACAGTGGTGGAAAATTGTATGAAAAAGTACAGCAAGGCGGGCATCTCCATTGGTTTCTTGTGATTTAGCTATTTGAAGCAAAGTATATGAATAGTAGCATATATCTTAAAATACACTAACATTTCCGGCATTTGGCAGACACTTTTATCCAAAGTGAAGTCAGTTTATTTATAAAGCACCTGTTTAAACAACCAGTGGTGACCAAAGTGCTGTACCCTAAACTGACTGGAAAGAATCAACAAAAAATGTTTTAGGATGAGATTAGACTGTGGAATAGTTAAAAGCAATTGGTTTGACGATCTACTTGCAGCTGTTGCTATTTGTCAGTAGTGTTACTTAGTGTACATGTAAAGACAATGGGTGGTGCTCTTACCTTGTGAATATTACACTGGAAATGCTGGAAAGGTTATAGTTGCTTTGCATTATACAATATACCACTCCGAAAGCAATGTTAATCCAACCATTGACCTTAAAAAAAAAGATTATTAAAGATAATTATATATATATACTGTATTGTTAAGTATAAGTATTGTTTGTTATATGCATAATACTATTCTTGCTACATACTATACTATAATATTATAATTATAAGTATTCACATTATTGAATTGACAGCCAACAACATACCCTGCATATTAAGCATATTCCACGGGGTTATTGGAGTCGCAGATGTTCAGCAATATGCCATGCTTGCTTCTTTACACCAATTTGGAAAATGTAATGATAATCCCATTGTGTGTGTGTGTGTGTGTGGGGGTCTGTGTGTGATCAGTGATTATACAAGGAACGGTGTAATCAGAGGTCAAGTGTAATATTCACAGGGTAAGAGCACCACCCATTGTAATTAAAGCTCTGATGGTCTTCTTTACATGTACAGTAAGAAACACTACTGTAATACGGCACCAGCTACAACGTTCTCTCCATGGTTGGTTCCAGTGCCATCTGCAATTGAAAAGAGGGTCTCACACACACGTAAATGTATGTGCACATGCACACACGCACAGACACACACACCACTTAATTGTGGTTTGATGCATGATGAAATATTGAATATTCCTAATGTGAAAGTCTGATATATTCTGTCTGATAACGGTGTACCGAGATGTCTGTCACAGAATAGACAACGAATGTGGTAAAACATTAATATATAGATTATGGGCTCAACCCAGTGAAGGCACTTGAAGTGGCGTTAATATTGCGATATTTTGAGACTTCTATGCGGGTTTGTGTCCCCAAGGGCTCTAACCACAAATACTGTATAAGCTGTCACTTTATTCTCCACTGCAGCACTTTCTAAGATCTTAGAATACATTTAGTGGCTGTGAATAATGTATCGTGGTCAGCTGCACCTCAGATTCCTCCTCTTGAAGGAGTCCATCATTAATATTCTGCCCTTAACTCCTCTGCCCATGCGTCTACAATAAGCAGCTATGTTAGCAATAGCCAGTGGATGTTAATTGGAAAAACAAACAAATTAATCAGCTCAGTAGGGTTGTGAAAGGGGAGGGAGGGGACCGTGGTGTGTCGACGCAGACGCTGATGCAAGCGTCGGCTTGATAAGATAGTCCCCATGGCAACCCACCCGGAGATAGGCATGATGGGAGCAGATGGTTCCCCTTTTCTCTCTACAGCCCCGCTTGCCAGACAGACGACGCTACAGGTGTGTCAAGATGTCCAGGCTGGACTGTGGCCCAGCACTGTCCCCCCCCCCCATCCCCCATAGCACTTCTCAAATCAGCACTGGCTATCTAACAGTATCTTCCCCATCATCTCCCCATCTTTTCCACCCCTCCACTGCAACTCTCCATCATCTCCCAGCCAGCTAACCTCCCCTGCTTGGCTGCCAGCGCACACAGGCCCAGCTCAGCTGGCTCCAGTCACAGGCCAGGTGAGAGGAAGTCAACTGCAGCCAAGGAGAAAGCTGACATATCTGTTAGCCCGGGGAGGCCGTCCAGGCCGCTCGCTCCGGTGGGTTACAGCCAGCTGCTGTCAGGCTACGGCGTGGCCGGTAAGAGAGAGCGATGGCGTCGCTGCCGCAGTGTTTGTCCGAGCTAGCCGGTGTGAAAAATTGCCCTAAAGTGGGTGCGTTACAGGAACGCAGTGAGAATTGGTGGACGGACTTCCAAACATATACATCTTAGTGTTCCCTTGCCTTGGGCGTACATATGTCACAGGTGTTCATAGAACAGTATATCACATTTTCACCTGTTATATTTCACTGTATTACTATAAGGCACCTGCATTAGAGCTGCACACATTTGATGATAACATCGTAGTTATTATAGAGGAATTTAAACATGATTAATGAGCAGGCCACATCTCTTGTGTAGAGGACTGTGGATTACCTTGCGTGAAGAGGTCACATACCTCAACCCAGTGTATTATAGTTGATAGAACAGTGGGAAAGTTCTCACACAAACTCTCTTCTGCACTTGTTCCGGAAAACTTTTAAATTGGTTTCAACCATTTCAACCATGCAGCTCATATGGAAGGATTCTCGCACTATTCTACTCTGTTAGGAAATTCAGAGCTTGTTTGTGCCTGTGCGTGTGTGTGTGTGTGCGTTTGCGACACGTGCGTATGTGTGTGTGTGTGTTGGGAGGGAGGGGGGGATGGGGGAGAGGGAGGGTTATTCAAAGGCTGTGCAGCGACACTGTGTTGCATAGGGACGTTTATTTGAATTATTTATGAAAACTCTTATTAGTTTAAGGTATTAACTACTGATCGTATGGCTCATGGTACTCAGAATGACAAACAGTTATCTGCTCAGACCTTTTCTAGCAAACGCAGAGTAAGATGAATCTCTTGTGGCATAGTCCTCCATTGTCTTATACAAGGCCAAAACACCACAACTCTGAAAAGTAAACTGTCTTTAATTTGCACTTGCGCTTTTCCCATGCTAAACAAGCCCATTTTTATGTGGCACCAGTGAGCAATACCATCAAGATTAAGTAAGTGGCCCTAATGCAGAACAGAGGACTCAGCCCAGGCTCTGTCGACCACATGACCCACATTTCGAGAGTTTTCCACTGTGTTTATGAGAGCTGTGTATACAGCGGAGATTAGGCAAATAGCTTCAAGTGACATTTAAACTGCAGCCAGCTCAGTCTTAAATGCCACCGTCTAATGGCCACTCTTACACACAGCAGGTGGTTGAAACCCTGCGATCCCTGGTAAGAGAGGGCGAGAGCTCCAAGGCCACCGAGTGACACTTGAAGTGATAACTGGAGCTAACAACACAGGCCAGTGTTTACACAGGACGCTCCATATGGAAGCACACTGTAGAATATGAATATTTGTTCATCTGGTCTTATCCATTTGAAGATAATGTAAAGTTAGAGCAACTTGAAAGCTGTAAGTGGGTCTGACCAAACATAATCACTCTTTTTCACAACTCAAATTACCTTAGTGGTACCACTTTACAATAATGCTACCCTTATAAATAATGTATGAATGATTTGCAACTAGGTTATTAATTAGGTTGTAAACACTTTATTAAATGGTTATAAACAAGTTATTACCGTTTTCGGGAGGGGCGTTATTGGCGTATATTTACAAAACGTGCTGCTATCTAATGGTCAAACAAGGGATATAGGATGCGGGTTAGTGTAGCTTTAATTCAAATAATTTACAGGGCATAGTTGTTGACTTGTAGATTTTCCCCAAATGTCTTGTAATAGAGTAAGAACATTTAGCTACATGATTGTTCCATATTCAACTAAAATAGTTATATACTTCGTATATAACGTTCTGTCAGTCCCATGTTCCCTGTCTCATCATGATCTATGTTTACCTTGTGTTACAGGCCTGTTTCCCCGTCACTCCCTGCCCTGTGTTTACCTTGTGTTTTAGGCCTGTTTCCCTGTCACTCCCTGTGTTTACCTTGTGTTTCAGGCCTGTTTCCCCGTCACTCCCTGCCCTGTGTTTACCTTGTGTTTTAGGCCTGTTTCCCTGTCACTCCCTGTGTTTACCTT
>JAODUK010054322.1:0-22497 GCA_027564635.1 Typhlichthys eigenmanni
GATAGATAGATAGATAGATAGATAGATAGATAGATAGATAGATAGATAGATAGATAGATAGATAGATAGATAGATATCTCTACTCACTTGCTCATGTCAGTGACATTATCAGCGGCAAAGTAAAATGTCTGAAAACGCTGGTGGTACATTTTGAACACACTGGCACACAGTGGGAATGATAGAGACATAACAGGGGAGAGAAAAAGAGAGCGAGACACATTAAATGGGTCCAGGGACACAAGAAGCCTAACCTGACATGCCAGATGTATTGTTAGACACAAGTCCATCTGGATAATCGTCCATCAAAACTGTTTGAAAAGGGCACTTGTTTTCAAGTCGCTTTCGCTGACGTGCACGTACACAATGTCAAAACAGAACACTGAAAAGCAAGATGGAGGTACAAAAACTAAGGGCCCTATCTTACAACTAGTCTCAGCCTCTTCCCTCCTTTAGCACTATGTCACATTAGCAACTGTGCTGAACGCCTGATACATACAGTACATACCCCTGTAAGATAACACAGGACTCGCTGACTTTCGGGAAGTAACACTGTCAATTTCCATTGGCTATTAGCATTGTCACTCACAAGTCTGTATCTGTAATTTCCAATGTAATGCTATGTGCACTGCTTTATTTACCAATTTGAAGTATGCATTTATTTTAAACAGTAACCGTAGCCTACTCATTTTACATCTTTACAAGACCTGTAAATGTCATGTTGTTTAGTTTTCCAACTAATTCCTCATTGTAAGTTTAACGTCTGGCTTTGTCATTGAGGTACATAGTTGGTCGTCGTGCATGTCAATCAAAATACCTCACTTTGAATGTGGGTGGGTACTGACGCAGTACTGTCAGGAGCTACTTCGATGGTATAAATAGCGCCCCCTATTGTGAGAAGTGTGTTTCTTACTATTTCCTCTTGTGCTCTCCAGCACTCTCAATTCTGTAGCTGCTTATCTGGACCAGACCATCAGCTTTCTCCTCCTGTACACACACACACACACACACACACACACACAGTATACATACATGCACACACACACATTTAGACAATTATTTTAGGAAGGTGATGATATGTGATGATACAACCTATCATAACATAAAACATGATTGTGATATCATCACCTTCCTAAAATAATTGTCTAAATCACATTTTCAGGTTTTTCAGAAAACACAAAAAACTGAACCAAATATTGTCCATTATATAGATATAATATAGACATTATATAGTTATTATACATAGTCCATTATACTACAGGGTTAGAATCACTCAACTGAGGATGTAGGTGGCCATTATGAAGTGATGATTTAGGCAAAACAGTATTTTTGTAAAAAAATGACTTAGGCCATTATTTTAGGAAGGCGACAATATCACAATCATGTTTTATGTTATGATAGGTTGTAGAGTATTGCATAATCATTCTGTACCTGTGTAAAACTACATATAGGTTACTGTACATCGGTGCTTCCACATTTGAGCTGCAGTATATTTCCAGTAGGGTACCGGTACAAACACACACACATTTACTGTATAAAGAGAGATTTAGTACGGTTTAGCACCTGTTGGCTGTTGTACCAATAGAGGGAGGGGCCTTTCAGGACGAACCAGAAGCGCTGCCACTTCTGTGCGATGAAGACGCTGCTCTCCTTCCTCTTTTTCCACAGCCAGCCATCACAGTCAGGACGGCCCAGCTCGCGGCACGACACTCGCCGCCGGCTCATAGTCGTTGCCGTGCCTACCCGAACGAAACACCCGTGAAAAACAGTTGGTCGCATTCCACAAAGCGATGGCGTGTTTCCCATATATAGCACAAAACAACGCCATGTTTAACCTTTTGTTGTGGCCTTCTTTGTTTCTTTTTGTTCCTGAAAAACAATACAAGAAGAATTTGTATTAAAATTATTTGCTCTTCTTGTGTGTGTGTGTGTGTGTGTGTGTGCGTGTGTGTGTGTGTGTGTGTGTGTGTGTGTGTGTGTGACAAAATGTCTAATTTAAATCTATTTCTGTCTCACCTTGAGTCCCCCCACATCAGCAGGGAGGGAGCTGATGCTAGCGCGGCCCTGAGGGGAGGCATTTCTGGATGTTCCTAACAGAGGGGACGAACTTCTGGGTAGCAACGAACTCCTGGGTCTAAGGGACAGCTTTGAGCCGTCCAAACTTTCAGACTCCACTAAGAGACAAGTAAAGAAAGTAAGTGTTATATAAATGTATTGAAGGAATGTACTGTATTACAAACACCAGATGGGTGAATGTCTGAATAACAACAATGGCAATATAAGTGCTACAGTACTAGCCTGGCATCACCCGACTATTGCTCTCAGCTAAAACCTTTTTCGCTGAGATTACAGCCTTTTTTGCATCAGCGTTTTCACAGCCAATATGGGTGGGTAAGTGCGACATGACGTTGTGACGTTTGAGTAAAGCGTGTTTCGAAATGGCAGCGGACCTACTGTAGATGAAGCGGTTAAACACTGTCCAATAGTTACAAAATTAACCAGAGAGGTCTACGCACAGTAGGAGGCAACCACTGTGACACTTCCCAATGGAGCGTGGCCAGACCCTATTCACTAAGTGAATACACTTTAGACTGTACAAAACTTGTATTTATAGACTAGATTTTATTTTTGGACTCTGTTCTACGTGTAACTGTGTTCTATGTGTAACTGTATGTTGGTATATCCTGAACATTTTACGCTTTGTCTTGGCCAGGTCGCTGTTGTAAATGAGAATTTGTTCTCAAACGTGGTTGAGAACAAATTGGTTAAATTAAGGTTAAATAAAGGTTAAATAAAAGAAAATAAAAGAAAATAAAGTGAATCATAAGCCTGGTTACAGGCTAGTGCTACAGTACAAAAATGACAATGGAAATCTTCAATGCACTGTAGTATAACACTATTATTCTTGTCCAGTAAGTGCTAGTAATTCTACATGGTAATTCGTTATTTGTGCCCCTCTATTTTGAGTTTCTTCCTCACTGTACCTTTTGCTGAACTGAACATACTGACCACAGTGTTTGTTATGTGTCATGACAGTGAACTGGCCATCCAACCCACTATTAGAGGACAACTCAGACTCCTCCTGTCCCATAGGCCGATGAGCTGCTTCAGGTTCGTGGATGACCTTCCTGTATAGATGTAGGGAAAGATGGTCAGCAAAATGGTGAACCAAGCGGTCCTTAAAGGTACTGTGTAGTCATTCTGGAGAAAGCTTTTGAACTCGATCAAGATGGTCAGCAAAATGGTGAACCAAGCGCTCCTTAAAGGTACTGTGTAGTCATTCTGGAGAAAGCTTTTGAACTTGATCAAGATGGTCAGCAAAATGGTGAACCAAGCGCTCCTTAAAGGTACAGTGTAGTCATTCTGGAGAAAGCTTTTGAACTCGATCAAAACAAAATGGCCGCTCCTTTCAATGCCTTAGGGTGCCCCCTCATTGCGCCCCATGCATTGAAAGTGCATTGCGAAAGCAAGAATATCGTTGTGTGGTGCAGTCTGGACCACTTTGAATATTTAATCTCCCCTCTCTCAATGTGCTACCGCCACTCGTTTCTACTCATCATCCAGCCTACCATCTTCCTGTAATTGGTCCTAAAATCCAAAAAGTGTTTTCACACTGCAAACCAATTGATGACACTTCAAATGCGGCTGGAAAATAATGTTTTAATGCACTGCGGACGACGAATACGGATTGTATAATGCTGTCTGCTGTTGATACCGGAAGCTGATTTAGTCTAAAAATCGGCAGGTTGGATCACGTTCTCACCACAAACGAACCGTACCAGAGTTAATTTGGAAGCGTACCGGGACCACTACGCTAGTTTGGTCCACTTTTGGTGCACACCTAAGTTCAATTGCTGCATTCACACCTGACCAAACGAACCACACCAAGGGGGAAAACGGACTCTGGTGTGATTCAACCGAACTAAATGTGGCAGGTGTGAAAGCATCAGAGCTGTATTCTACCATAAACCCAGCATTTTAGCAAACACACGTGTATGAAAATGTCACTAATTGTTACATTAAGCATACAATATACAAACAAAGCACTACATGAAAAGGAATTGCCAGCATGACAGGGTTATTTACAGATGTACGGTAATGGTGAATGGACTGCATTTATATAGCGCTTTTCTAACCTTCCGGCCGCTCAAAGCACTGTACAGTAATGCCTCACCCATTTACTCACCCATTCACACACCGTAATGTACTACAGTGCCTCCCTACTGCTTCCACCGTGCCTGTTCTCTGTCATCACTCTCTCACCACCGCTCGCCTCATACATGACTCCTCACCTCTCCTCCCGTCTCTTCGCCTCCACTCGTATAAATCACTCTCGATGCTCATCACCCCCTCCTCCTCCCCACCCTCAGTGCATCTCAAGCTCCTCTGTTATATTTCCAGGCTGTTGTGGGTGTTGGCTGTGCATGGTGGCCTGCATGCCATCAGTAGGGTGACCTCATCACACGCCTACCGGCCCATGACAGACGGTCAAGAGGTCTCAGGGGGAAGCGGAAATCGCTGTTTTGTGAGAAGAGCTAATGATGGGTACTTTTGTGAATCAAGCTTCCAACCAGAATGCTTTGTACATACAGTATCTTGATGAAGATACAAGTTACAACACAGCCAGTTGGACAAGGAATATCTTGAAAGTGATCCTAATTGAAATGAAAATGACTAGCCAGAAGGACATGCATTACACGGAGATGTACAACACTTCTCATCGCATCATATTTGCATTTTAGTCAAGCACACATTGTACAAAGCATAATGACCCTCTCGTCCAGGGTGTCGGCCCTGTGGACTCTATTCTGTAGGGCTCACCTGAAGGACAAGGATCTGACAGAAGATGCCACCCTGTCGAGAATGGAGTGCCTGGGATGCTCCTCCTCTTCGAGCCTGGCTTCCTCTTTCTCTGTCCTTTCCTCCTTCTCCTTCTGAAAGAGAGCGGGCAGTAGAGTCCATTATTAGTTAGGATGCTTGGATGCCCTCTCTAAAAAAGAAAATGTCGAATACATTTTCTTTAACCATATACTGTATATACACACAAGTAACACAAAATACACTGTATGATAAATATGCTTATGTAAGTGTGTGTGGGTGTAGGGGTGCGTGGAGGGTGAAGGATATATTTTTTCAGGGTTCTTTCCACATGCTCTGCACACACACACACACACAGGCACATGCACACACTCGCACAGGCACACACACACATACGCACTTGCACACGTGCATGCTCTGTAGCTTGGGAGAAAACAGCACAGTCGCACGCACACAAGTGTACACACGCACACACACACACACGCACACACACACACACACACACCACAAGTTCCTGCCACCCTGGTAACAACGGGACACCTTGTAAGGGCAAGGAAACACGCAGTTGATTCATATTTCCCCCAGCGTTGAATGGATTACAGTTCATCACACTCATGGCCACAAGGGATGGGAACTGCAGTGTGAGTGAGAGTCATCGAGTTCAAAGTCAAAACAGGTAAGGAACTATGTGGTTTTGTAAACACACGTCTGAAAATAAAAGGACGTTGTTTTAGAAAACGAGGATTCCATTCACAAAATACTCCCTCTTCTGACATAAAAGTAGGAGTCTGCAACCGTTACTATAAAAAGAGCCATTTATGACCAAAATCTTTTATATTTATCTGTTTGGAGCTGCAGAAAATATTATACTTAGCCTATCAAATAATTATAGTTAGCCTATCAACATTACTTAAATTCTATGTACAAATGAGAATTCATTCACGTTTTTTCCTTGTAGGAGTGATTTTGAACCGGGGGGACAGTTTTTTTAAATGAAGCACTTAATTGCCAATTTCTGGTGACCTGAAAACAGAATACACCAAATACTATATACTATATCCAGCTACTGTGAACTCACAATCTCAGTTCTACATGATGATTGTCAAAGCCACAGGGAGCCACTGTAGAGGGACTCAGGAGCCACAGGATGCAGACCCCCGACTCAAAGATACACTCCTGGGTTGCGTTATAGCGCCCCCAGGAGGCCAGATGTCTGCCCCAGCTCATGGGAGGGCTAGATCACATTCTGAGCGAGCTCTAGTGGGAGAGAGGAGGATTGACTACATGCTGTCAGAATGTTAAACGACGTACTGCTTTTACATAAGGGCACAGATACTGGCACATATCGAGCAGTGTGTACTTTTAAAGTATGCACACGGTATTTTAGACATACTCTAAGAATATAACATTTTGTGAATATTGAATATAATTTTGTGAATTCTATACAAAACACAAACATTGTTTGTACATAATATATGGCTTTGAAGGTCAAATAAGATCAGAAACTGTTTCTTGGCAACTAAAACAGGGTCACTTTAACAATGATTTTCAGAGCTTGACATCGCCATCGCCGACTAGCTACTACGAACACTTTAGAAATGTTTTATAGTCTACTATCTACTGAGCTTAAAATCAAAGATCCCAACGCACAGTGTTTGCCGTGTTTGGACTCATGAATGATTCACTCATGTCTAACCCAGATTCTGCACCCTACACTGTCCAGAATATGAGATAACTTGTGTCCAACCCAGTTCTGTACCAAGCAGTGCTAACCTATGACTAACAATTGCAATGATGTTGCAATATGAGATAATCAAAGGCTCAACTAACATGAGGGGAGACTGTATTAAAACACACCACAACCGCAACCCTGAAACCCCCACAGCCAATATATTTGCTAACAAATGCTAAATAGTACCTAGAAACAGTATAATACAGTACCTAATATAAAGTAACACTATCACTGTTTAGAATGTTAGGAACAGATTACGGTACTAAGCTTTCATCATTCACATTTATTTTACTCCATGTACAGCATGTCAAATACAGTTCACTAAAATAGCTGTGTTATTCTTTAACTACTATAACAGCACTGCAGCTACCTGTCCAAAACAATCTATTGTTTTCCATAGGGGCTTTAAGTTTTTCCAGGGTGCAGGAAGCCTTCAGTGATCCGTTACCTGTGTAGAGGAGGACTCCTGTGTCTTGTCTTTTCTTCTCAGAGACCTGGGGAACTTTTTCAGGACCAGAGTGACCCCTCTGGGGTCTTCCTGCAGTTTCTTCAATAGGTTGGTTCTGCTCCAGCCCACCTACGTAGCAAGAGACGGCGGCTGGCGTTGTAGGTCTTTAGAATTGTTTAGTTCGAATTGAATAGTAAATTAGGAATTAACTTGAATAAGTTAAGAATAATTAATTCTTAAACATAATAATTTACGAATCAGTTAACAATAATACATTCTTAGATAAATGTAGTGAGTAAAAAAAGGAAAGCTAAATTTCCAATGCTAGCCTTCCAATTTCATAATTGTAAAAATGTTTTAATGAATTTTATATTTTGCTAAATGTGTTTTACTTTAACAAGCTTTTCAATACATATTTTGCTGACATTTTAAATGGCATAACAGGAAGGACACCACACAGGTCACAGAAATTAATATGTACACTACACTGTAATGTGCAGGACATACAGTATACAGTAATAAACTCTTCTATATATCTACCAATATGCTGTAGTGTGAGAGTTACGCACACACACAATCACTCACGACTATCTGGCCGTTGACATCAACCACCTCATCGCCAGTCAAGACCTTGTCAGAGAAATCTGCTGGACACTGTGGAAGAGACGACCAATAAAACACATTAGCACTGAGAAATAACAACAGAAGAAACCCTTCTGTTTAACAGGCAGGCTATTTAGTGGGCGTTGTTGTGTTTGTTTTCAATATATCGACTGCTTTATAATGGCGCTTTAGTGCCATCTCAAACCCATCTCTATCCTTAGTGTTTTCTTCTGTGATGATTAGCCAGAATCACTTTATGTCTTCACGTGTATCTCTCATTAGCTGCCAGTCGCAGTGATTTACCGACCGCGTCAAGGGAGCCCGTTGTCATGACGTCATGTGAACACACACATATACAGTATGCAGCTCTGCAGTCCACAGGAGAGATGGTCTCTCTCTCCATGCGCTTACAAGTAAACAGTTCTCTCCTCACTGTATTAGCTTAGATGGTGTTGATATATCTAAACCTCCTATGTTGAGCGTTTGTTTTAAATATATATTGTTGGCTCCGTGTATGATATCTATGCAGAAAATGTCTGCAAAACATTCTGTTTACAAATACTAAGTAAGTACTGAAAATCACAAGAGCACATGCACACACACACACACACACGCACACACAAGCACACAAATCACGTCAAATGTCTACCTAACCCCCTTGTGTTCCTAAATTAAATGCTACTTACTGTAAACTGTAGAGAATGCCATTCCATCTAAACATTTTTAAAGCCCACTAACCATTAAATGTTCCATTACTCTTAATAGCTAACCCTGAGTATAAACAAAGCATGCTTTACCATTAACAGAATTGGTTATCAGAAATGGCATAGTAGTAATAAATGTAAATTTTTTTGTGAACTACTTTAACCTCTGCTACAACATTATGAAAAACAAACATCCATAAATGTCTTTACAATTACAGAACGCTTGATAAATAATAACAATAAAAACAATAATTGAGAATATTTATAACACTGTTGTACAGATGTGTGAAATATTCAAATTCATACCAACACACACACACACACACACACACAGAGTACATATTATGCATATATACAGTATCTTTATACTACTGTAAGTACTGTGAAATTGTGAATAGTGAATACTTTTGACAGACTACAGTAGATAATGTATGTGTAGAGAATTATTACATATTTTATAATACATTCTAGTCCTAGCCAAAGTTAAAAAGAGGTCACGTAGATACCCTATCTCTCCACAGGGCTGGGTATGTGTCGTGAAATATAAGGCCCTCATGTTCTGTGGGCTCATTCAGAATCAACAGTGAACGGGCGCGTGAGTGAAAGATCGAATCTGACCTCGGCTGTAGTTCCGGTCACGTAGTGGGTGCCGGAGCCAGTTGAGGTGATCTCTATGCCCTGAGGAATATTGAGAGAGAGAGAGACAGAGAGAGAGAGAGAGAACATTAGGATGGCTAACTAATGTAAATTACCTTATGAGGAAAAAAATACCACACGTTAAGCAGGAAGCATTTTTAGTTAATCTTTTTTTGTATAATTATTTGGGATAAAAGCACAATACTGCAGTAGTGCACAACAATGTCTGACGAATGTTAAATGCGCACAACTTGACTGCATTGAAGAAGCCTGGTGTAACCAGACTATATTCACTTTGTGAATAGGGTCTGGACACGCTCCATTGGGAAGTGTTTGCAGTCATTCCCTCCTACTGGGCGTTGACCTCTGTTTAAGTTTTGAAACAATTGGACAGCATTAAACCAGTGTTGCTACAATTGTTTTGATCTCCTCATCTAGCTCTACCACAAATTTCAAAACACGCTTTACAACGTCATCTCATTAACCCACCCTGATTGGTCCGCCATGTAACAGTATGGCTGCATAGGAAATACAGTTCAAACATGAGCTCAGAATGCCACAGGTTGCTTTACACACTAAAACACACCTATTGGCTTTACCAAAACGGACAGCTGGGCAATGTGTAGCCCCAACACAAGCCAAAAAGCTGGGACCAGGGAACTAAATCACAGCAAAACAGCTTACTGGCTTCCAATATTCTCTCTCTCTCTCTCTCTAAACCCTCCTTGATTGCCCTCCCTCTCTCATCTTAACACATAGCAGACGTTGTTGGGAGTGATTTGCTCCAATCAACCGCTCCTCGACTGCAGATAATAATCCCATTTTATTGCGTTTATCACTGCTGCGCATCTGGGCAGAACAGTCAGTTCAACTGCAGAAAACAAACAAATACATTTATATCCAATACCAGCTCCCCTTAGACACAGCAATCGTGTGTGTCTCTACGCTGTCTCTATGGCGATGGTGAAACCAAAGTGAGGTAAGGAAGTGAATCTTGATCATGTGCGTCTAGCTGTGAGGGCCACAGCAATGATTAGAGAACAATTTCAGACAGAATGAAATCCTTTCCAATGCTCCACAGTGCACGCGTTCACCAAACAGTCCAAAACAAATACCGAAGCAAATAGCAAAAACGGGTGGGCAAAATTGAAAAGGAGCCTGCTGCAAAATGACTTCAGAAAAAAACCTATCAGGCGTGAAAGAGAAGCAGACATCTCATACGTCAACTTCTATGACGAGATGGAGAGAGAAAGCTAACAGCTATACACGGAACACAGTGTGAAGGAAAGAATGCAAGGAGATTAAAAGTGATACATGAGCACAAGAAAGCCCTCGAGATACGAATGGCGTCCTGAAGAATGATGGTGGAAACCTCTGGTTGGTGGCTGAAACTGGGATTAAACTCCAGAAAGAAAATGACACAAGGAAAATGAGAGACGAGAAGTGTGTGGACTGCGGCCGGACAGAGATGACAAAATGATCCGTAGAGATACAGGAAGATGAGCAGATTATATCAAGACGTGTTCCTAACAAGATCCTCATCTGTGTGTACTGTAATTAAGAGATGAAAACCTTTTTTAGTAATACATCTCATTGATTGGTTGGAACATGCGGCAGCGAAGCCAAACAGATTAGCGTTTTAAACTTCTTGTGAAAATGTTGTATTTAGGTAAACATTACTGCCATAATTAGCCGAGCGCTTGTGGTCACCGCAGCTACTACCCCCACCCCCACGCACACACACACGCACACACCCACACACACACACACACACCCACACACATTTGACACATAAACCAATTGTGCCAGTTGTTTTAATGACGTTTGCAGGGATCTAGCGGAACAGCAGGAGTTGTTTAGCAGGGTGGGGATTTCCTGCCTTTTCTAACGCGACAAACAATAGCACTACAGTACACAGGTGTACAGGGGATTGATTACCAGGTTGTATCCAGGTGAGGCAGGAACCAGGTCTACACTCTCCAGCCGAGCAGTATGGGCAAGAACGGCATCAGGGGTGGAAGTCAAGACCTCGTCACACACCACTACAAAGTTACGACACTGGAGAACGAATGGCAGCATTCATTTTAATAAAGAAAATAAAGAAAATAAAGAAATAATAAAGGTCTGTGATAGCCACTTATATTTATGACAGCACTCACTTTATAAAACAATATCACGGACAAAATTGCATGTATTTAGTTTGCATAAACATAAACATATAGCATATACTGTATTTGTACAGTGATAGACTAATAAATAATAAAATGTTAACTTAAGAATGACCTAGCCTTAGCTTGAACTCAACTACAACGAACATTTTTTTAAATATGGCATATTTAACAATGTGGTACTGTGTATCTGTGGTATTGGCAATAGTTTGACAGATTTAACAGACACACAAATAATAAACTCTTACAATAGCAATGATGTCCTTTTCCTTCTCGAAGACAGTGGTGTCCTGTTGGAAGAAGATATGTCATAAGCACACAAAGCATCCACCCAAAAAACCCTACCTGTAGCCTTCTTAACCCCTATTGCTAATTTTAGGAAATGAGCCATGCTGACTCCAACTTACATCCTACTTCCTCGTCAACGATTTTCTAAGAATCAAGAAACAGGTAGCGAGATGTCTCCGGGGTCTAGAGAATGGGGTTTCATCACTCCAAGCACCTTCAAAATACCCATCCACCTCCATAGCAGTTGTCCTCTTGGAAAAACTAAAAATTACTTAACCAACCCAACTGACGAGCAGGGATATTGTATTGCGCTAGTCTCCTCACAGTGGGAGGTCCACTTAAACAAAAGATTCACACTAATCCCTGACCTACATACACACCAATACAAATGCACACACACACTCACACACACACACACGTATACTTGGAAACATAACAAGATTAAGAGAGTTGAAAGTAAAGGGCTATTGTACATCTGTAATACCTAAGAGGAAGGTGTTGAGAGGCCAGCTATAAAGCATTGACGTGTCAAGGGGAGATTTTACGGCAAAGAGGTGAAATTACAAAGGAAGTGGTTAAACAAAATAAATGAACAACGGAGGGCAGGGGAAAGCCTTGTGGGGGAGGGGGGTTTCAAGGATAAGTCTTGAAACTAGATCCTGTGAAATCTTACAAGGGAACATTACAGGGCTGACGTGAATTTCTGGGCTAAATTTGACTAAAAGGGGAGGGTTAAAACATGGTTGCCGTCATCAGCGTTTGCTTGGTTCATCTTCTTACCGTGTCTAAGCAGGCATATTAGTATACTGCACGTGCATTTGTTATGTGTTCCCCTGTCTCTTTACTTTAAGTGTGCGCTTGCATCTTCTACTTTGCATGCGCACAGTATGTGTATGTGATAGGGGTGCACAATATATCGATTCAGTATCGTTATCGCAATATCACGTTGCGCAATATCATATCGAAGATGTTGCAATATTCAAACCGCACCACACAATATCTGGAATAGACAGCGCAAAAGAGCATCCTCCTAGATCCCTACATGAGTACTGCTAAGACTGATACTGTACTGCTTATTGTATGATAGTGACTAACCATTAGACTGAAGGCAGAAGAGTGTAACCATGTTACACCATGTTATACTGTAGTATGCAGTGCATACTTGGCTGGTTAACAATATATCACCAAGCTCTTTATATATTTCAGCCAGTGTGTGAGATATATATATATATACATACGATATCAAGATAACAGGAATAAACCAAGAATTGTCCAAGATCAAGTTAAATTACGTTTGTTTATGAAGCCATTTATCACATTACATAAGGGTGAAAACAATAAAAGAATGAATGGGAGAAACATTGGGAAGGCACCAAATAGGGCAGAGTCCAACCCTTCTAGGACAGCTATGTAATAGCTACCAAGAAGTGGACATCAGCATTACATTACAGATGTTACATAACATACCCTACTGTACCATATAATAATATATTATGCAACATGCACCATATAATAACCAATGTTTGTTACTAGTTACTAGTTACTAGTTGCTAGTTACTGTAAAATTATATGTTTTTCAGTAACTAGGAGTGTAACAAATACATTTTATGAAAACGGTAATAATATTATAATTACTAATCCAAATAATGCTGCATTACTGCGTTACCCCTAGACTTCCATCTCATGAAGACATGCCTTTATTATCTTGCTGGTCCTAGCAAACTTAGGGTAGGCTAATTGAACCAGCCTGTCAATCATCTGGTTTGAGAGGCTGCAATGTTTTCACTTTGGCTGATTGTTGACTCCTAAGGTTCATTATTGTTCCAATAAAGAGGATTCAAAAATGAGCTGTCTACACACATTGTCATTTTTCGGAAGGGGCAAGACAGGGTAGTGATTGTGAAAGTAATATAGTAATGTAACTAGTAATGTAACTAATGACTTTTAATACCCAGTAAGTAGTTACTGTTTGAAGGATTAATAAGTAACATAACATAATAACACTGATAATAACTCAACAAATAACACGAGACGCAGCGAAGCAGTAGGACAATGAAGTACAGTGTTGGCCTTTGACTTGTTTTTTGTAAATGTGAACAAATCTGGATAAAACTGTGATGTGTAGATATTTCATGTTAATCACGTTACACGTCACACAATGATCACGTCAGCTGCACTTATAGGCCAACTCACATTATTTGGCTGGATAAGCATTTCAGTCAGATACTGCATGTCTATTTAGTGTTAGTTTTCAAATTGGACTGCAGTTACATGACTACAACATTTTTAGATATAGTGTGTTGGCAAGGCAAAAACTATAGAGCCACCCATCACAGCAAATAGGCTTTCCCATAATAGTACAGTCTACTTCTGCTTTTAATTCTGTGTGTCTCAGGTAGGCAAGGTACACTTCTGCTATGAAACCACTTCTTGTGTCCCGCAGTTGTGTGGACAAAACAGTGATTATTAACGGACACATACTATTTCCACCTCACATAACTGCACACTGTCAGTGTGTGTGCTCTTAAAGCAGTTGTATTAATTTGTGCAAACAGAAATTAACATTTATATTTCCTGATTCTGCATATTATTAGCATATGCTAACATTACCCAAAGCACCTTGCAATAGGTTGACCAGCATGAAACAGAAATATGCTATGGCACATTTCATAAATCTGCTGCTGCATTGCACACCTCGCATATCTGCACAAATGTGTAGAATTACAGTTTAGGTGGTTTATACACAGACACACAAGCACACACACACAAACACCCACACACATACACACGCACACACACACACACACATAATTTAAATGCTGAAGAAAACTGTCACTTCTGAAGGGTTGCTACAGTAACACATTTAACAGTTGTTAAAGAGCTGTGAAGGTTAGGATAGAGGAGAGGAGAGGAGAGGAGAGGAGAGGAGAGGAGAAGAGATGGGAAGAAAGGTGAGGGATGGAGAGGAGGAGATAGGAGAGGAGATGAGAGAGGCGAGAGGAGGAGAGGAGAAAAGTTAAGTCAATTTAACTCTACTCACAAAAAGAAAAGAATAAAATGATCCATATCAACCACATTTTACATCATCAATGGATACTGATGTGGTTTCTTCAGAGGTTGCGTTACTGTAAAATACCCCCGGAACATCCAACCCCACCCAAGTGGCAAAGCCAAGCTTTGTAGGGGGGTGAGTAGAGAGGAGGGTCAGTTTGAGATTCAAACCGTTAAAGGTAAAGTCAGCGATTGATTTTTGTCAAATTCACCAAATATCTCCTTGCGGTCTGTTGGCCACGCCCGTTCTGTGTGTGTGCTGAAAACATAATAGGGCGTTTCTATGCAGCCATGGCTCTGTAAAGGGGAACACAAACAAAGTGACCAGACAACACAACACTATAGTCTTTGCAATGAGTTTCCAAAGTGTGGTGGGATGGCGCTTCTGAGAGAGCATCCTATGGCTTTGAAGTGTGACCATAAGGGTAACCCACTAAACAACATGTACAATGGAATAAGTAAACAGGGAAAAAACAATTAAACTTAACAAGTTGTGGGGTTTGACTCAACATCAGGGAATGACTACACGATATGTGAATGGCTGTTGTCTTGGCAGGTGAACGTGCAGCGCTTTAGCGTTGTGTTCTGTTGTCTCACAGTGACGCTAAACTTATAGCAGCGCTCTGAGCCTGAAAGCTGTTCCCTTGTAGTTGTCTAGGAAACAAAGACAAGCTGCTGTGTGGGCAGAACATGCTGAAAGATACTGTAGTGCGCACACACACACGCACACGCACACACACACACACACACAGAGGCTGGAAAAGGCTTTGCATTCTTTTCAGCATGTGACTGAAGTTATCATAGTGTTACTATTGATTGACATTATGAATACGACATTATTGCAGAATGGGAAGCGCAAGGTGACTGCTAGAACATTGCAATAGAGGACATTGTTTGCGAGGGGGGGAGCGGGAGGTGGTTCAGAAAATATATTTTTAGATTTTACTGAACATGAACATTAATTATTAATTATTAAGTATTACGTATCCAGTGTATGTACTGTAGGACAGACTTGCAGTCAGCATGTATCACATGTAAAAAATAATATTAGGACTTCACAATTTCACAACATCACGCTAAGCTACCAATGTAATACCAATGTTACCACGCTAAGCTACCAATGTTATATTGTATTTTCGCCACACAAATATGAATTAATCAGCTGCGTGTCAGCATGCCTATCAAATGCCATATTTTCCCATTAAATACGGATGGATAATGATGTTGAACGTATCAAATATAAAAAAGGAAGGCCTAGTGTTGTCAGCATTGCTTCGTCATATGCTATGTAAGTCAAAATACATAGACTTGAATGTCAGCCAGAGGTATGGCTAACACTTGCTATAAAAACACCAAGTGGCCTGCTGTGTATAAGATGTCTCTTCACCTGCTCCTCATCTTTCTGTCAGTAGCCATTTGCTTTTCCTTCACATTTGTATACTCTTTTTTTCTACTAAATTGTGTTCCATTGTCTTCATGTTGTGTTGACTGCCATGCTCGCCAAACGCTCTTTGTAGCCCACCATATAGTATAATTATTCACACACGGATGGATAAACAAACACATACACACATGTTGGACCTTAACTTCCCTTGAAATGCTAGACATAGGCTACTGTACAGTATACGTTAATCAAATCTGTCATTTGATAGCACTAACCTTTACTTCCACTCAAAACACACATGGAACTTTTCTATCACAACAGTGCCATGTTTACCTATTTTCAACTAAACTGGAAATGCATATTTTTGGTTCTGACAGTAACAGCACCTACCAAAACAAAGAAATATATATAATCATTTAAAAATTGCTATAATCTATACTGAATTTATAATATGGCTACAAAATGAATCATACTATTTTCCGATAACATTTTAAAATAGATGTACATACTTCAATAGGACTATTCCTCTTTCAAATCCAAGTTTATAGTCCACAAAGCTCTCTCTCTCTCTCTCTCTCTCTCGCTCTCTCTCTCTAATCTCCCTGTGTGTCTATCTATTTTGAACTTTGCTCCTTGTAGATTGTGCAAGTTGAAACCGAGACCGACAACTATACTGTGGGATCCCAACAACACCACCAGCTGACTCCCGCCCTCCACTAGCCTTAGGGGTGAGAGGAAGTACACACACGTGCGCACACACACACACACACACACACATACACACACACATTTGAGCACACTAGCACCCTGATTTGTAAAAGTCATGCACACACGCAAACACAACACAATCCAAACTGATAATAGAGAGTCTATTTTTCAATGGGCCGATGTGTTCTACTATAGGCCTATAGCTTCTGTATAGACTTGCTTGTTCAAGGGGTACAGCAGGCCATAATGAAACCATAGGGCCACAGACGTTACGACCAGTGACGTGTGCATTATCCATGGGCTTGTGGATGCACGTACGCTCATGCGTGCACATGTCCATACATGCGTAAATGCATGCTAATGGAATGTGAGCATTTCAAAAGGGGTCAGCATCACTCATGCTATAGACGGGCACTGTGTGTAGCCTATACGCAGATGGGTACACATGCAGGCTTATGACAGGCTGGCAGTGTGTTCTAATGGATATTTCATAATGCTGTGCTGACAGACAGACAGACAGACAGACAGGTAGCTTTATGGGAACGCCAACTCACCTGAATGGGGGTGGGTTCTTATTTTATCATGTCAATCAAACAGGAGTTAGCACTGAAATACACCGGCACGGATTTATCTCAACACAGACACACACACACACACATACGCAAGTACGCACGCACACACATTTTCTTTAGTTTGATACCTAATCACATAAGAATGTTATTAGGAGTGTGACTCCAATGGGTTTGACCCTTTAAAAATAAGACATTGTTTGTGTCATAACACATCTTTAATCAGTCACACACACACAATGAAAGTCGAGCGTACACTTTCGTACAACAAAAAATGTCACATACACGTGCAATACCTCTCACATTCAGACAGATACTGTTAAGGTTTATGTTTGTGTCGTGTGTGTGTGTGTCTGTGTGTGTGCGCGCGTGTGTGCATGTGAGTGCATGTATCTGCATATCACATTTCTTTCACACATGCACGCACATTCCGATGTGTGGCCTACACTCCCACACACAAACAGGAACCAACCAAAACAACATGCAGTTATTATCAAACTCGGATCAAGCTCTGAGAAAGACCACTGTCAAAAAACTGCCTGACACCATGCCAAAGGTTTAGCTTGCTAATCACACCTAAACCCTTTGACTCCTTTTGTTTAGCACAGCCTAGGACAACAACAGGAAATAACAGCCAGCAGACCCAAGTCCAAAATCACAATAAAAGCACAATAAAATCACAATGAAAGCCCGGGAACGTCTTCTATCACAGTCACTGTCTGTCTCAAATCCAAACTTCCTCCCTTCCCTTCAGACCTGTAAACCTTAAGGATAACAGCACTGTTACATGTACTGTGTCATATTTGTAATTAATATTATGACCTTGATACAGTACGTTAGCTGAAAATATTCAGTAGCTATGCATGTGAACTATCCCAGACAGCTACTAGTAATCCAGACCCTTACGTTATTGTAGCCATGAATACAAACAAAATACATAAAGAATAGAAATTGTTACAAATAATTATGAAATCTTACACCCACCCTCAGGTTGATGTTCAACATGAAATAATTCCTTGTCTGTAATACGCAATGAAGTTGATACGTTACAGTACATAAAAGCTCAGTTAACTTCCATTGTTTCTCAGAAACAATGTAAAAAAATAATAATTAAGAAGTCAATGAACATTCGTTCACAAAACAGGAATTATTTTATGCGTCAGAGCAATTAATTTTTATTCAAGTAATGAACCTACAGAGATGAAGGGTTATATTCATGTCAGGCACACACAAACCAATGCAACCTTGAAAAACGATCACAGAAGTTGAGAAATACTGCATTAGGCCTACAGTACCTGTGTTGTGGCAAGTGTCCAGCGCTGGCTAAGAGAGGACCACTAAATATAAACCATCTAAGTACTGTGTGTCCCCTCACACACCTTCTCTGACCTTCTCACTCCATCTGTCATTGTCGCTCTCTCTCCTGCATGTCGGTTAACTCGCTCGCTCCCAGAAGCCAAAAGTCAGTGTAAGCTTCGTTGTAGCAACTATCCTCCTCTTAATCTCCTCCCCCCTCTCTAAAAATCCCTCCCTCTCTGTCCCTCTTCATTCTCTTCCCCTGTCCTCCTCCATATTATTCAGGCAGTTAAACCAATCCAGACCTGTCCACAAACTGCCAGTTTTCTCCCAACAAAACATTGACCCTCTTTTCACAGCTCCTTCGGTAACCACAAACATTTAAAGATAAACCCAAATAAACCCATCCCACAAACACCATCTTTGGCACTAAGCCTGACCCAAGCTTCAAGTTAGGGCAAACTAAAACAAAATGCCAGGTATGCAGAGATAAAGACTAAAGATTTTACGCAAGCAGAGCTGTGGAACAGTTAGTACAGTATGGCCGTGAATCTCTGTTGCACCCTGCATAACACAAATGAGAGCTCACTGTTCCTATTTGGAAATGGACATGTCATTACGTTGAGAAATGTACTTCTCATGTGTTTAGTTCCCCTTAAAATAGTAATACACTATTCTAACTACTACACCACATACTGTAGGCACCGTTCCACAGAAAGACATTGTTTTTCAATACGGCCCCTTTAAAAATGTATTTACAGCATTAGCAGACACTTTTATCCAAAGCAGCTTGCAATACAATTAAATCCCACTGTAAGTAGTACTTAGTACAATTAGTACTAATAGCTAAATAGATCATACACCAGCCATTGTAAGCAAACAACATTTACATAGACATACAGTATATTGAAGAGCTAAAAGCAAAATAGTCTGATTGAGTAGAACACTGTGACTGCACATTAGTAGCGTCACGTGGTCACTTGGGAATCTTGTATTCACAGTTAATAGTTAAATAGACTGACCTTGTGCACAATAGCCTCCAACTCTCGGCAGTGGGCGATGATGCTTTTGCTAGCGGTGTATCCACTGAGCTGGAAAAACTGGTACCTGAATGGATGAGGGTTGAATACATCAGAAAGGCTGTGTAGCTAATAAGCTAATAAATAACATTTTTTTGACTGTGAGTGGAACAGGAAGAAGCTAGGCATGAATAAATATAATCCCGTAGGTTCTTAGTGATGCAGTAGGTACAATTTACATGCATTTGAAAGAATGCACAACCTATAAACAAAACTCGCCACTTTACACCAAAACATTAAAACCGAAAAGAACATAATTCTCCCGACTGCAGCATATAATATTAAATCCAATCTGCAATAAAAACCTTAAAGCATAGGACACAATTGCCTCCCTTCTGTCTCAAATATGAAGGACAATATTCTATATCAAACTACAGATTGGGAAATGAGAAAGTATTAAAGGGAATGGTATTATCACATCCATTAGTTCCCTGCCAGAAAATATAATTTCAAGAGCTTCAACAATGTGGATGACTTCTATAGACCTGTTCAGGAGAGCGAAGACTCCTTTGGCAGATGTGATGAGGTCCACCACAAGCTGTAGTACGCTAGATGGAAGCTTATTGCTGGGCTTGCCCTCATAGACCATTGTGCGCCAACGGCTCTGAATGCCCATCTGGAGGCCACTGGCGACCACGTGCAACTTCTCTGTCAGAGTACGCAGGTTTTCACCCCCCATACCGTACATCTGGACAGTACACACACACAAGCACAAACACACACACAAGACAACGTGACATAAATGCTGCAATACCGAAGAACTTATTTCATATTATGATATATATTTTTGATACAATCGCAGGTAAAGTCACAGTTCGATAAAGACATTATTGAAACATTTTTATTGAAACATTATATTTGAGGTGACTGTATATTAATTTAATTACAATGATCTAACTATCATTTGATACAACTGCTCAAAATGATAAGTAACTGCATTACTCTTTACAGTATTACGGAAACTGCCAAACAAGTTTCCATGTTTAGATTGTGAAAGTTCCAGGATAAAGAGATCAATTGACAGCAATTGCAATGTAACATGAACCAACTGGACTACATTCTATGGATGTAATATTTCATCATCATTGTTTACAGTTTTAGACACTGTTTCTATGGTGCCATGTAACACTTTCCAGAGCATGTTTTGAGATTTGACATTACTGTACGTACTGTATGCAGGCCCTTGATGATTGGTTTGACATTGTGTTGCAAGTAATGAAATGAGTGGTCTCCACATTAAAGACATTAGTGAGTGATACTGTAACATGGAGCTGGCAGGTGATCCAGGTCACAACAGAGGTCAAGCAGTAGGAGTAAGATGAAGATGACGTGGTGGTCAAAGGAATAGCTGGGAACAAGCACCCCTTCTGAGAGGTGTTACAAGTGGTTACCGTTTTGTTTTGTGTTGTGAAAAATTACAGAATGACTGAATTTTGGGGGCAAAGTAGTTCAAATGTAAATGCTGTACACACAGAAACACACCTGCAGTAGTCTACATTCATAATATGTGGTTCAGCCCCCCTCTGTGACACACACACACGCGCACACGCAACTGCAAACGCAAACGCGCACACACACACACACACTCACACACAGACAAACACACAAACTGATTTATGTTTCTGAAACATGTTGTTATTACTTGTTATTTATATTTTTATATACCAACTAGCAATTTAAGACACCTTTAGCGTAGCTCAGAGTCTAATAGCCAGGGACTGGAAGCCTGGTAGACAGTGTGCAACTTAATTAATCCTCCATGGAAACAATCGCCACTCTCGACCTTTGAGTGCCACGCCTGCACACATTCACACACACACACACACACACACACACACACACAAGACAATGACCAGGTCAGGTTCTTGGTATTGATGTAGGATGTAGATCATTTAACAGAGTAATAGACACAGGGAGGGAAGGGAGGGGAATTAATTAGGCAATGAAAACAGAGTGCATCAAGGAACAAGAGGAAGTATCTTGAGAGGGTTGCACACTTTCTCATTCCCACCAAATGTCAAGAACAAGCTTTTGTGTGTGGAAAAGTACACTGTTGTGGTTGAAAGCAGCAATATTGTGGCTAGTGCCAACATGCACTTCAAAGTAAACATAAACAGCTAGGGAAGAGGTCGGTGGGATGAGGTGGAGGTGAACTTTAAGTCTGCTGTGTGGTTTAAGCATGACTCTCTAGGGAAATACATTTGAAATGTAGATTGACGCCAACCTGACACTGGTGGTGAGAATAATTTTCGTGTCTGCGCCGTTCCAAATGGCTGCGAGTGGACTTGTGAAGCAGGACTTGTAAGGCAATGACAACAGTTGCTGGCAGGGTCTGCCTGCCACACAACTGCATGGGTCCAGCTATCCAGCTAAACAAACCCAAACGCAGAGCAAATTGACCACAAAGGAGTGATGGCTGGTACGAATACCTAATAAAAACAGTTGGAGTTCTATTATTGGTTCTAATATTAGAAGAACAAAGTGTCGTGTAATAACATGCGCGTTTATAACATTCCCAGAAGACACTTTTCCTCATTGATTCCATAACACACGTCTCTCACACACACACACACACACACACACACACCTCACACAAACACACACACACCCATTTATATGTCGACAAAAACAAACACGCATCAACACCCTTATTACTCAAAACAACCCTCACACACACACACACGCACCCACGCACGCACCCACACACACACACCCACACACAAGGCACACTCCCACCCACACTCACCCCCCCCCCCCACACACACACGCACAAGGCACACTCCCACTCACCCACCCCCACCCCACCATACACACACACACACACACACACACACAAAGCCCCTCCCTCACCAAAAAGCAGAGCTGCTCCACGGCCTCCAGTATGAGCTCCTGGTGTCCGATCTTACAGACCCCCAGTGCCTCCAGGTCCTGGGACGACAGTTGGAGCAGGTCCACACCTGACAGCTCCCACTCTGAGAAGGGGTAAACCTGCAGTGAGGACTCCCGGCCTGGGGGG
>JAODUK010054322.1:22507-42707 GCA_027564635.1 Typhlichthys eigenmanni
GCTCGTCTCTCACTGGGCGTAGCATACCGCCTGACGTCTCAGTATTGATCTCTCTCTCCCCGTCTCCTCTATGCACACACCCACACCCACACACAAAGTTACATATAGGCTACAGTACACAAGCATGGATGGTCTTCTGCTGCGCGCACACACAAGCACGGGCATGCATAAGCAGACAGAAACAATTCAGAGCTTACAAAACAAACTTCTGATCTACTAGCAACAACACTGTGTGGGGTTTCCATGTGCCACATCAGTTAATTGTTTATTTCAATGTAGCCTACATTTAAATAGAGAAATATGAATAACTGCAAATACATTAATTTAATTCCTTTATTTCAGATTTTTCAAAACTAACTTATCAGTGTTATTCAGTGCTAAATTGAGTCGTACTGTAGTTACGTGATGGAAACTCCACTGAAACAGCGACATGTTATAGTAAGCTACAATGTGTTATAAGCGTGTAAATACGAGTAAACATGGTAGTCCAATGATGGCAAGCTTTGATAATAATAGTCTATATGTGCCGATGTCTCCGTGGTGCGTGCACAGCTTACGTTGAAGGGGTGGGCTTGTTTATACCTGCTGGCTACTGCAGCTAATTGACCTTACTGTAAATCGTTATAACTACTTAATATTATAGGTTATTAACATTTGCCCACATTACCACGAATAGGAAATAACTAGGCACGATACCCTGTACTTAAATTATAACTGACTTGTTTGTGTATTTACTTGGCTAACAAGATATAATGACTAGAATAAGATGATGTCTTGGCACTTCCTCATTCCACATCCAGTTCTCTGTTCCAAGAGGATTTGAGTCGAGCTGCTATTTACGACGCAGCGTACGAGCCAACGTCGCCTTTAGCCTACCTGTCAGGCGATCAGTGTGAACAGGACGATGGTTCCTACCTTCCAGCCATCCACAGACTCTGTCGCTGCTCCACGATGTTAAAGACTCCATGCTAGGAGCCTCAATAGCAGTCCTGGTAGAGTCGCTCATTCAAGCCACCCTCGCCGAGTTCTACTTCTAGGGATCGTCGCAAGGAGGAAAAGTTGTTTCTGATTTCCAGTCCTAAGACGAACGGCACTCCCCCTCTCAGGTAAACGCCCGCTTAGCCAATAATATTGCGCGATTGTCAATCACGTCCAAAAACAATCAATAAGAATTGTTATAACTTAGAACTAACCGTGTTTTTCTAAATGTTATGCAATCCACATAATAGATTATACTTCTTAATCTCTTTCCATTTTAAAAGGAAATAAATGCACTTTTTTTAGAAGCAGCAGGTTTAATTCTATTTGAGCAGCCTGCTCTCTTTAATATTAGAACGGAATGTTTCCTTTTCATATAAAGTGCTATCCTATCCTGTCATATCGTATCCATCCTACTCTTATTAGTCTATATACAGATCATATTTGATTAACGTTTTATTCACATATTATGTACATATAAATGCAAAGGTAAAAGGTAAATGTGCTTTTATTGTCACATACATGTAGCAACATTTGTTCTCTGCATTTAACCCATCCCTCAACGGAGCAGTATTGTATTGAGCAGCATATTGTTTGTTGCATGCTGAATTAATTATTTAAAGAAAACAATAGGCTAATATGCTATAGACCAGAGCCTAACATACAGAGGTGTGTAGGCCTATTGAAAACATAGGCTACCCGAATACAAGTACAATTAGGCTAGCTTCTTCCATTAAAAAACGACTTAAGTCAAAGTAAAAATTCCCAGTTGAGAAACTTAAATATAGATAGAAAATATAAGGTACCTAATATATAGGTTATACCGTATCCATTGCCGTGCTGTTAACAAAATGTGTCCACAGAACAGTAAAATAATGGAAGTAGCACATTTATCAGTGATTAGGCTAGAACGTATTTTAAATTCACTCCAAGATTAACTTGGAGTTTGTGCCAGTGCAGTCAAGTCTTAACTCAGGTCAACAAACTCTAAACGAATGCCATGTCACGTAGCCTAACGCTGGATGTGGCTATGCCAGCTGATCAGATCTAGACAAAAAGGTCAGCCATTTAAGTCCTGCCCTTTGATATCTGGTGCCCCCTGCTGTTGGAACTCTTTCAACCAAGGGCAACTGGAAGGTAAAGGGTAATAATAAGTCTGTCCATAGACAATGGTAAATGGCAACAACATACCCTATGCTACAGTAAACAGTGAGTGTATGTGTAAAAGCCTTTTTTAAAACCTTTTTTGTTTGTTTGTTTTGTTTTCGTCTTTTACATTTTCCATTGTGATTTTAATTTATTTTCATAATTTCTAAAATGTATAATAATTTGCATAATCGTAATATGGTAACACTGTGCCTAAAACGTAATGTAACTTTTTTTCTACAGGAGCGCAAGCTACAAGTTGCCTACCAAAGTCAAAAGTCACAGATTCTTAAATCAAGCTGATAGTTTGCTTTTGAATTAGACATGCGCTACCATTGTTATACGTTACATTACAGGGGGAAAAATGAAATTCTTGACAATAAGATAGTTCGACCCCGTTCGGCAATAAATTACTGCGCCTATGTGTTAAAGGCGTCAGTGTTTATTCTAGAGATGCACTGAGCCATTTCCTTTGCCATATACTCCTGTGCCCTGCCCAAATACCAGAGACAGTTTCAGGTCTCAACCTGCTGCCTTGTCTGTTCAGCTAAAGTCAGCTGCAATTGTGTGCCATGGCATTCAGTGGTTTTCTCCGTAAGGAATTATGGAGGTTTGTCGCAGATTATCAGGCGGCAAGCCACACACAACACAGAGCAACTGTAATATATTTGTTTTATACTGTAGCTACTATCTCCCCCTCTCTCTCTCCTTCTTTCCCTCCCTCTATCTTGCTTTATCTCTCCATTATTCCCTTGCTTTACACTTCTCTTCCCTCCCTGAGAACATAGCCATCTGGCATTTTACTCATCTTCATGATGAATAACTTCACCGCCAGTGTTTGAAATGCAATTATGTTGTATTTATTTGTCATTTAGGTTTGGCTGCAGCCTCAGTGGATTTGTAATAATTCAGACAGAGTCACTTAGCCTCACACTGCTATTGAGCAGCTATAGTGTGAGCCTTCTATATCCTGTAGCAAGGAACTGCAAGCATACATACATCTACATTGTGAGCTTCAATTAGCCTGGATTATAATCACAGTTTTAAAAGGATCTGCAACAGTGTTGGGCAAGTTACTCCGGAATAGTAATATGTTACTATTCCTAAGTAATAAGTACGTATTACTCCTTCAATAAGTAATACTATTACTTTACTTATTACTGGGTATTAAAAGTAATTTGTTACGTTACCTGTAACCTGTTTAGCCACCTCATTTTAGAATATATTTTTATTGGTGCAATAATTAACATTAGGAGTCAACAATCAGCCAAAGTGAAAACATTGCAGCCTCTCAAACCAGGTGATTGGACAGGTTGGTTCAATTAGCCTACCCTAACTTTGCTAGGACCAGCTTCTTGTAACACAGTAATGCAGCATTACTTGGATTAGTAATTGAAATATTATTGCTAGTTACTGGAAAAATAAATAATATTACAGTAACTAGTTACTGCCCAACACTGGTCTGGAACACCAAAGACAAATCCCATACAGTAAGATTGTTGTGAATTGAATTGTGAATTCCTTAATATACATATATTTTAAGATACAGTGTATTTGTCCACTATATCTTGTTATCATATTTAATTCATTCTGTTTTCTGTTGTAAATTAGTTTAAAGCATTTTTGCACTGCTGTGTTTATAGGATAAGAGGAGAAAAACAAATAACCCTGCTCTTCCCTGCTGTATATAACAGCTCTTAGAAAATTAAGCACTATTTTGTTTAAGGTGTTAGCAAATATTTTGAGGATTAAATGATAGGTACTGTATTTAGTATTTAGATCTGCTATGCTGCTAATTACTCTTACAGATTGTTGTTTACTCACATAGTTTACTGACTATTGATGTATGACTTATTCAGCTATTGACAAATGTGCTGATCGTATCTCGCTTTGGATTCAGTGTCTGCTGAATGCTCTAATTGTACATTTCCTGGCTCCTTCGTTTCCCTGTTCTTCCTCTGCTACACATCACTCTCATTCCAAATCAACATGGAAATGGATATATTGCCGTCATTCTGTCTCATCTGTGGGGTGCTTTCAGGATGAAAATCTACCATCTACTTTAGCTCAGCTCAGACAGCTGCTAGCCCATCAGCACAAACACACACACACACGCACACACACACACACACACACACACACACACACGCAAGCAGAGTCCCATTAGTGCATCAATAAGCCATGGGACTGTCATCACCGTCGAGGGAGACACATTGGTGCAAATAAGTGGTCGACCCAACTGAGCCATAAATTATACCCACAATCCTTCACTGCCTTCTGACTGCGGGATACTCTCCCCAGGGTTTCTGAACAGTGGGATCGGGGGACACCTCTGAGTCACAGCCCAAAAGCCTGTGATGTCACTTTGTAATGACAGGGAGATGGCAATCGACCTTTGCAAGACGTTAATTGGACACCCGCTGATCCTATACAGATGGCCATTTGAGACGGAGAGCTCCCCGCTGTCAGAACGGCATCAATGCATCAGTTAACACGCTATACTCAGAATGTGATTCATGCATGCATGTCCCTGTGGTTTTTAATGTGATCTAGCAGTTCAAATAATTCATTTGTTTGCTCTTCTGGCCTATAGACACTGGCATGTAAAGGGCCTGCGTTGATCTCTGTAGTAAAACATTGTTTTTATTCCTTTATTGCTTTAGTACTCTCTCTGCTGATCCCTGAAAAGTTAAGTAAAATGTCTTATATAAAATTAGATGTTTTGAGTAATTTCACCACTTCCAAAACGATGCCGTAAAGACAAGACATAAAAATGTTTTAAAAAGCAAGATAGCAAATTTTGACTGCCAACCCTAGCTCTACCTTAATTGCATGATGTGACGTTACGTTTACAGGGGTAGACTGACATTGAATGGATTGAACTGAGGATAAATGCCCCTTTGGTTTGCCTCCCTGTGTGAGTGGACATTAAACAGGGGGGTTGTAACCACCTCATTGACTGCCCTTGTTAAAGTAGCATTCCATCAAGCATGACAATATTGCGTGGCTCAAGTGCTTCGTACGGTATTGACATGCTGGTTAAGTTTGCATTGTATTGCACTGGGCATTTACATTTCAAAGGTTCAACAAACATAAAGCATAACGTCAGTACAGTATATATTCCTCATATTCATCTGCGAGACCATGGTCTTCAGTTAGGCCTACTCGTTAACGCTGTAGACGACCCCTACTTTCTCCACCCCTCACCCTGCAAGTGTATCAAACATCAGCAGTGAGCTGGGACAATCTGGGGGTTTCCGGCACGCTGTAACGCCATCACGGAGGGTATCTTTAAAAAGCACGGAGGCAGGCGTCACCTACAGTACCATTCTCTCTTCAGGGCTCTTCTATTTTCCCGTATATTGAGTTTTTCATTACACCCTATCCCTGCCAATCATACCAAACTGGGTCAAAAAACACTGAGAAACATTGGGCAACTGATGAAAATGTGGTGCCTGTCTTTCATGTGGAAGAAGACGGAATGAGAAGACAAGAGAGGCTCTGAAACAGAACAGAGGCTCAGAACAGGAATGCCAAGCATTTATCTGTTATGTCAGCCTTCAGCCTGTGATGTTACGCTACATAACTAGGAGGTATGCTACTGTACCGCGGGTCTGCAGCTATAGCGACCTTGCGTCCACCACAGAGACAAACTGAGAGGTTAATTGGTGCTTATGGAGGATGTTGACATTGAATCTTCAATGATCGTCAACCTAGGTGACGCAATCCAACCTTTCAACCCCCCTTTGAGTAAAGTGGTTTAAAATCCATAAGAATCCAGTTCATTATATGCCTACAGCCCCTAGCTGGGAGCTTTCAAGTAAGAATATAAAACAGGATTTTCTTTCAAAGGCATCCATCTCAGAAGTTGCATTTATAACCATTGAAGATACAGTAAATACAAAAAAAGAAAAATAATAAAAGGGTCACACAAATAGATGTTGGTTTATTGTCTATATGTTAACATTTATATCTTTGATGTTTCCTAATTTGATCAATACTGATCTTAAGTGAATCTTCACACTGAAGTCAGGGTCAGAAGTTAAAAGCCATTTAATTATAGTCTTCACATGGAATGGTTTAATAACAGGTTGGCATGGTGAATATAGAGGCTGGTCAAAATCGGTATTGTGCAAGATAGGCTACCATGCATGAATAAATAAGACACTTGCACTGTAGTCTTCATGACATGAAAATGTATCCCATCTTCTGTTCTTTGATATTGTAGCATTCTCATTTACATAAAGTCCATCTCTTCATCTCAATTTGAATCGAAAATGTATCTATTCTGTTCATTGCCTAGGTGGCTTATTTGCTCTCTAGTTGCCAATGGTAACCAAAGCTACAGTAGCCACTTTCTAGATGCACTCAGCACTGAATGAAGGATTGTTTGAGGGCAGAGGATGGATAGAGTATATTATATCATTGAACAAGGCTCATTGAAAAAAAGCTATTGTCAATGAAAATAACTGTGTTGTCTCACTGTAAGGCACTTCAAGCAGCTGTCTGTCTCAATCTATTGCAATAAGCTATAGATCTATATTGCACCAAATATATTCTGGAGGAAATATACCTACTTTCAAGATTTGGGGATAGTAGACACATGAGAAGATTCACATGTTGCACCGTGAGTCGATACTATTTTATATTTAGCCTATTTTAACATAAATGGAGGAGTTATTTTCCTGGACAGATGAAGTCCAGCCCGAAACAGCAGACGGGGTCTTCTCATGCACCTGCCGCACCACTCTGTCCGATCTTCTGCATTACGTATTTGCAGTAATTGTATTTACCAGGTGATGGCGCTAGCAGATATGGGCGGCACTAGAGAGGGGGCTGGATGAAAACCCATTTGCAGTCTGCCAATAACATATCGACGTTGTGTCTAACCAACACACAACGCGCTCAACTCTGAATCGGGCTAGTTGCGCTGAGTCTTGAGGTCGTAGCTTACAGGGAGGTTCCTTCACTGGCCAAAAGGAATTCAAAATCACGAAACGTCAGTTTTGGTCGTCGATTGAAACGATAGAATGAACTCTAGTTTAGTCCTTTGGTAGCCTCAAGTAAAGCACCGTACTATCTCTAAAGAGAGCTAGGAACACACTGTTCAGGACTGCTCTGCTTTTTTCTCCTGTCAAACCCAAGTATCCTATCCTAAATATATATTTTTAATGGTTGTGGATCGTTGAGACTGCTCGTACCGATTTCACTGGATTATTATTTTCTAATATATGTTTTCAAATGGCCTGTTAACGACGTCAAGAGAAGGGGATCTACAATAATTTGTGTTTTGTGAACCACAGCTGCTATTGGTGCGCTTGCACGCCTTGTCTTGTTGAAGAAGAAATCAACTGCCTGGGAGTATCTTCTACCTGGACTTCACAGTACAGTAGCTCAACCAAGATATCCCAGAAGTAAGCTAAAGGAGATATTCTACAAAAATGCCTCTTGCACAAATCGCGGAACCATGGCCCACAATGGAACTAGTGCAGCTCGAAGCCGAGGTAAACACTGATGAAATGTCGATAATGTTCTGTGGATTTCATTGTTATTTCTTAAAACGCATGGCCTAAAACACATTTCAGTTCACTTGTGAACAGAATATCCGTATAGGCCTTTGGATAATACAAGCGTTTCAGAGATCACCAGTCTTTAAATCGAAATTACATTCAGAACAGAAAAGTCTACTTTAAAGTTAGTTACATGCAGGTACCGGTAGGCTACCGTAGACTACTGCCATCTAAAACTAATTCGAGATGCATTTTTAAACTAATTAATGAAGAATTGTAAATGCTGTGTAGCCACACTAAACAATACAGACTCATTCAGTTTTTATTTAAGATGATTTTCCTACTCCGTATTGACCTTGCCTCCTGTAGATTGGCAATTTATAGACCAAACTACCAAATTATAGGCTATTTAAAACCATGGGCTTATGACAGAAAGTATGTATCTGGCACGATGCCAATACTTGATGTGAGGATCAACCTGGATCCATATGCATTGTAATAATAGGCATAGGCATATAGTCCTTTGCAATCATAAATATGGCTATAGCCTATAGCTAAGAACCAAAACCAAAACAAAACAAATAAAACGGACTACTACTACAAGTAGTAGTAGTAGTCTGGCACAATCTGTGGCCCAATAGCATTGCTGCACACATACTTTTTTTTTGATGGAATATGAATTACATGTATTCAGCTTTCTGGTTTTATTGTTTTGATTGTAAATGTATTCACTCACAGAATATGACCTACATACTGCATTGCATCTTTAAGACATTCTATGGCACTCAGACTTCTGCAATGCTAATCCTATTTGAACCCATCACAAGATAATTCCCCTGCTCTCAGATATCTAGTTGTCCACTGTTGAGAATTGTTATTGCTTTCCATTTCCAATATGTCCAGTTTAACAAGCATATCCTTCTGTTTTAGACATTTCTAATGAACAGCTCTGTGAGAAATTAGAAGTCACACCTCTGTGGCCTCAGCGACCTTTCCGGAACACATCAGTTAATTTGCATATGCCAGATCCATGTGTTGAGTGAACCTTCTGTCCCTGCTGCAGCACTCTCCTACCTGGCAACGATTGCTCCTGCCCCCCAACAGAATAGGTTAAAAGTCACCCCCCTAGGTCAAGCATCAGGGGTGATTTACATTTACGGCATTTGGCAAGACACTTTCATCCAAAGCGACTTGCATGGGTTGTACATTCGTCATCAGTTGGGCAGGTCAAACATCAGTAAGCAACTAATATTATATCAGATACAGCATTCTGTCATCATGTCGACTGCTACCACGTCAATATATGATTAAGTCATCCAACATAGTCCCTAGTGGCCTTAACAATAAAGTGCCTAATACTAAAGTGCTGAGTACATAGGAGCAGAATAGGGATTACTTTTTAAAATAAGAGTATGGTAGAGATAAAACACGAAACATTAGAGTAAGAGATGAGTTAGCATTGAGTGGAGAGGTCGCTAGTCGAGGTGGATTGTGAAGAGGTGTGTCTTGAGTCTCTTGTGGAAGATGGGTAGAAACCACAGCACACGAGAGGGTTGTACTCGGAGCAAGAGAGGCTGGGTGGCGATGAGTCAGAATCTTACATCTGAGTAATAGGTGGCTGGCCTTATTACTCAAAGCTATGCATAGTCGTGGTAAGCCTCACCCCTAATTCAGCAGTTCAAAAGACAGGCCACCTGTTTAAAGGCCTACTGCTCGCAGGTGTCTAGGAATTCCTAGCTTGGAACTTGAAAATTGACCCATCCCAAGCCCCGCCCCTTTAACTTGTCCTACCTAGTTACTGTAACTAGGTATAACAAAACGCATAGAAAGCTATTACAGGAAAACGGGCAGTAGACGGCAGGTTCCGTCAGATTAAAAAAAATCCCTTATTGGCGGACATGCATTTAGAGGCGGGGCTTGGGATAGGTTAATTGTATTTAGGCGGTCGTTGACAGCCCCCGACCGAGGCGATCGACCTACGGGCAGTCAGCTGGCTTCCCTGTCTCCCTGGTGATGGTGACACAGCGGAGGCATGTGGCAGAGTGACTGAGCAGAGCGAGACAGATCGGGGGCAGTGTCAGCCATTGTTTGTCACAGCACAAGAGACCGATGATGAGCAACTGATGAGCGCAGCCTGATAGCGACATATTAATTGTGTTGAAAGGGAAGGAGAAGGGGTGTGGTAAATAGGCCTATTTTCTTGTTTTCCTCTTCTTATTTATTTATTTATTTATTTACTTATTCATTTATTTATTCATTCATTCAAATAATTATTCATGTTTTTTTTTTTTTGGCCAACCTCATGGGTTGAACCAAACTCTCTCTCTGTGTGTGTGCGTGTGTGTGCGCGTGTGTGCGCTAGTGTGTTTAATAGTCTCCCTTGTCAGCACCAGACCATGACTATGGCAAATTAAATAATCCTTTGGCATTCCACTTTGGAGCGCTTGAGGAGATCTCTTCCGTTTTGTCCCAGTTGAGTCATTAGCACCTGCATGGACTGCAGCCACTTATGTTGGCCTACCAGATTAGCCATGTGGCGTTCATATGTTCTGCTTTGCCTTCACAGCAGTCTCCTGTTTGTGTTTGTCTGTGTCCAGTGCAGCTAGCATAACGTTTGAGTGACCTGCATTTGGAACGCTTAAAACTAAAATTCAGATGACCCATGCTCCCTTATGGGGGTATGGAATATTGCTTTTGATATGTGTTGAAGTATGGTAAGTGCATATTTATGAAGTGGTTTTTAATGAATTGGTAGGCCTAAAACCTAGATTTCTTTAGTATTTTTCTCTCTCTCTATATATATATATATATATATATATATATATATTCTTTTCAATATATAATTTAATAGCTATGATGACGCAATATAACATGGTCTAAATACAAAGCCTGAAATTGATTAATAATGTGCTGACACTGTGTTACACAGTTTATAGTGGTTGTTACTTTCAACTCTTGTCACTAGTTAGGCGTTTACCTAGATTTGAATAAATGTAAGTTGAGTAAGTCCCCTATACGATACACAACAAATCTACATAAATACACATCACAGTGCACCAATACCCTTGGTACTGTACAACTCACAACAAATTGGTCCAAGTCAGCGTTTAGCTATGTTGAGATTCAGGCTGGTTAGCGAGGATTAAACAAAATGGAATGCATCACATTCTCTCTACACTTTGCTATATGCGTTGGTGTTTATGTAGGAGTGTTTAGTTTGTGTGCACATACGTACAGTGTGTGTGTGTTTTCTGAACATGTTATTATTGTGCACTGCTACTGTATTGATGTTTATGTTCTATCAATAGAATATCCTACACTGTTTGTTTGTACACTGTTTTTTTTCCTTTACCTGCAACTAATCTGGTTGCGACCTTTAGAACACCTGGGCAAGGCTAGGGTGTGTGCACGTGTGTGTGAGTAGGGGGTGGGGGAATTATTTCTGGCATGAAGCCCCTTGTTTAAAAGTCTTGTGATAGACTAGTTAGTATTCAAACATGCTACATGTCTCTCCATGTGCATTTTGCAAGGGGCTAGCGTTGAATTTGCATGTCTTTGTCCCTGGATGTGTTTAATATGCATGTGTGTGACACGTCTTTGTCCCTGAATGTGTTTAATATACATGCGTGTGACACGTCTTTGTCCCTGGATGTGTTTAATATGCATGTGTGTGACACGCGTGCATTCCTGTGGTCTATTGAGGAAGCACAGCGGAGGGAAAGTGTAGTAAACTGGCCTATTTGGTGCAGCCATGCAGGGCTAATGAGCCCAAAATGTGTGGAGCAGGAACCACAGGAAGCCAGCCCTACATGGAAAACGCACGCACACACGCACACACGCACACGCACGCACACACACACACAGACGCATTTCTTTTTTTATACTCAGGTTATCAGACCTTGCACCACAGCATCTCAGGTTAAGCCACAAACACACGCTTCAAACAAGGGTGTCACCTGGAGGGTGCCTGAGAGGGAGGGGTTGAGGAGGAGGTCAGTGGCCTATACTATGAATAGAGTTCAACCTGCTATGATTTAACTCGAGGTTATCTAGCAAAGTCAGGGTTGACCAACTCTGGCTGCCTACATTGGTGTTAAACGGTACTACTGTATGACTGTGATGACGATGTTGGTTTGTTGAGTCGGTGTTAACTTTGTTTTAGTTCGTGGGCGTTTGTCCACGTTCCGCAACACAAACCGAGTTTTTGTGTAAAGGCGGGCTTTATGATATGGCCTATAATTTTGCTAAATTAGATTTGATTTAAGAAAATAATATAGGCCTAGGTCTGTATGAAAGGAAGTATTATAAACGGTTATGATTTGATTACATAATGATTTTTAAATTGTGTAACTGCATGGGTCATAAAGCGGCTTGCTCCTATATGGACACTGATGTAATATCTTCAGCGTCTGTTAGCAAGCGATTTTTTGAAAAATGGAAATATCACAGCAGCACTTGTCAAGTGAGTGTGTGTTTGAGGGATGCGGGTGCTTTTGAGTGTGTGCGCTTTTTTTTTGTGTGTGTTTCAGGAATGTAACTTGTGTGTGTGTGGCTGCGTGTGTTTTTGTGTGAGTGTTTGAGACGTGTGTGTGTGTGTGCTTTTGTGAGTGTGTGTATGCGCGCTCTCTGGTTGGTTGATCTCATAGTTCTATGGCTGATCTACTAGGCTACTTATTATATTTGCCCCTATGCCCGCAGGTGTGGCACACTTCAACCTCTCAGCACACGGGAACGAATCTGTGCTTCAGGAACAACGAGCTGATCTTATGTAAGATCCTGACACTGCGAGGAATACTTGTGTTTAGATTACATGTTAAGTGAAAGTGTGTTATACTGTATGCCATGAGCTGAAATATGTATTTGTCTAGTGTCTACTATGGTTATTATTTATTCATCAATAAATAAATAAATAAATAAATAGCTTATTCCACGCTATCTTACATAAGTAGTAGCAGAAATGGCCCATTAACAAATCTAGTCATCTCCATATGAGATCGTGAGTAATGCTTAGCGGAGTGTTTGGTCTACAAACATAAACCTTCGATCTGGTCTACAGGTTGTATAGCATTGGGGGAAATGCCAAAGTAGAAGAAAGTAACGTTGATGCATCCTTTGGACAATGGGCTAATTGATCCAGACGGAAGACAGTGCGATGTGCACTGTGTCAGTGTTGCAGTGAATCAGTTACACAGCTGTGAAAGCAGGTCCCTTGCAGTGCTGCCAACAGAATCTTGGCAAAGGTGTTTTCTCTCTGTCACTGTGTGTCTGGGTCTCTTACAGTGAAGGGTGCCTCCTCCCTCTGGTGTGATTCTGTGAGCCTCAGAGTTAGTTTGACTGTTGCTCGCAGCTAAAGAATGTTGCTGAGGTTATAGTCTGTAAACCTTATCACAGCCAACCTGCGATGACGTTGAAGTAGAGTGTGTTTCGAAATGGTGGTAGAGCCAGATGAGGCGATCAATCACCGATTGGTTAAACACTGTCCAATAGTTTCAAAATGAACCAGAGGTCTACGCCCAGTAGGAGGCAACGAGCCAACAACTGTGAACATTTCCTAATGGAGCGTGGCCAGACCATATTCACTAAGTGAATACCCCAGGCTAGGTCGCAGTACTGAAAGTAGAACAGTGCAGTATGAGTACTTACATTGAATAGAGCTCAGCGCTATTGCCACAATATCATAGATTTCCCTCCTGTAGAGATTAGCGTTACAGTTATAAATTACATAGTAACTATGTTTTTATTATTGGACTAACGTTTTGTTTCCTCAAAACCGGAGTAAAAAATTTTATGTTATTTGCAGCGTTATTAAGAACACGATAATTGAAAGAAAAAGCAATATAAACATGCATTTCATATTTTAAAAAATGCGCTAATTACCGAAAATGATAACGAGCTGAAATATGAAATCATCGTCCTGCTGCCCTCAACATTTCATATGAGTAGGATGGGTGGGGGCGGGGCGGTGTTTACAAGTGTGTCTCCGGACCCCCTGTATAGAGGAAGAGAACATGCATAAAGGAAGCAAAGCTCTTTAGGGTCAGCCCACCCTTGTTAATAACAAAGCACTGAAAGGATGGGGGCAGGACTGTTTTGTGAGTTAGCTGCCGTCTTTGTTTCTTAATCCAAAGTGTTGTTTTTACATGAATGGGTGGGAGGGAGGGAAGCCTGTCTGAAATGGTGGTTAAATGTCTAGTTACAGTTGCCGCGTAAGCCCGGGCATTTCAGAGCCTTTATTAACTCTCGAAGAACCTCACAGTCGACGGCATGTCACCGCCTGCCTTTTAAACGACGGCAGACTTGTCTGGCAAAATGTCTTTATGATCCCTCGTCTGTCTGCTGTCAAATGTGTTGTCATGTTGTGAAGTACTATATATACACACGTGGTGTGAGTTTAGATGTGTGTTTAACAAGCCTGCTGGAGCTAGATGCCCACACTGTTTGAGCAATGCGGTGCGGCCCATGGTTTACCAATTACAATGATTTACCCATTATAGCAGGACTCACCCCACTCGGGCACAAATGATGATAAATGTGCATTTGTGTGTCAGACTTGGATTACTGGGTCTGCCCTGCGAGCATCAGAGCAAACTGCTGGATTAAAGGTGTATGCCTACACCCACACAGTTCAGTCTCTCTCTCTCTCTCTCTCTCTCTCTCTCTCTCTCTCTCTCTCTCTCTCTCTCTCTCTCTCGCACAGTGATTGAGTTTCCCATGTGTTCTTTCTCCACAGAATGGACAAAGCACAACGGAGGATGGCGTCACAACTACTGTCAAGGTAAGACATGTCTGGGCGCACGCACGCACGCACACACACTTGTATGAGAGGAAACAGGTCCTGTACAGAATTCCGTTCTGCTGTGCCGCACCAATGCGGAGCAACACACAAATGTCTACAGAGACGCACAAAACAAAAGAAATGTCATTGAATGTGCTTCATCTGTCTTTGTGTTCATGAAGCGAGGGCTTTTAAATGGGTCTGCACTGAGTTGTATCACCGTGCGTGTGCGTGAGCATGTGCACACGCACGTATTGATTTCACAGAGAATGTGGTTATGGCGGTGTGTTGAGAACCAGTGTGTCAGACACACACACACACACACGTGTTACACCGGTTACATACTGGGTGCGTATTTGACGTAACGTAATAAAACCTGAATGAAACTGACACTGCTCCAGGGAAAATGTGATTATTATTATTATTATAGCACAATTTTCGCCAATAAAATGAACCACAGCTCTGTTTTTAGGTACAGCCAGGTCACGTTTACGCGTGCGTGTTTACTTTTCAACGCGTGCGTAGCCCTTTCCCCTGACGCAACGGCATACGCAACGCAATGTGACAAGCTCTACTCTACATACTCGCTACATAGGAAATTAATGACATCCTGTGAAACGGGACGCAACTACGCAGCCGGTATGTAAGGGACAATATGGTCCATACGGATCCTGACTAGGACACACAGTCCTCTAAGCACACACACACACACACACATCTGTGATCCAGCCTGTTTCCCCCCCTGGCTTCTGGGCCCGCACTGTTTTATTGTCCGTCATCTTTGGCCACCCTGTCATTCTCTGCTCCCTCGTCTCCCCTCCCACCCACATGCCTCTAGAGAGGGAGTGGAGGATGAGGAGAGCTTGTGAGCTTTGTCTCACAGCCCAGGATAAAGTTCTTGGGACTGAAGCAGCGCTCATAACACTCCGTTTAAAGAGATGGAGTACCTTCTCTCGTTCGCAACGCGTTCACTGTCTGAGAAATGATCAGTCTTTTTTTGAAGAGTTACTGTAGCTATTTTCTGGCAGAAAAGAAGGTGGTTGCCTCTTACACTTTCATAATTCATTCACTCATGCATTCACTCCAGTATAACAACTTGGTTCCCTTCTAAAAATAGGCGTACACTCCAGAACCTCATAAAATATACAGTGTGCGATGTGTCGCCAAATTTAAAACAAAGCGATGAACGTGATATTTCTCTAAATTCACTCGCTGCATTTAGAATTTGTAGTGATCCTCTTTTATTTACATAATTAACTTGCCAAAGCTGCCATAACACGCATTTAGACCTACAAATCAACTCCCATGTGCTTCACTATATTGAGCTAACATGATAGAAGGCATCGCTGAGATGCTCTGTTAACTCAGAGCCCAACGTGATAAGAGTTGCATAATCCCGGGCTAGCCTGGAAATAGTGTCATAAATAATCTATGAGTGCACAGAGAGGAACCAGATCCCCACTTGGCACGGGGTGAGGGTAGATGTCCAGACCCCCCCTGGCACCGTGCAGCCAGAGCAGCTCTAGACAGACGCTAACACGATCAATGTTGAGCTGCTTCTTGAATGCTCGGAATCTGATAATGGCTGCAATTAGCTCCATGGGCCACGGGGGTTCCTCGCCGCTTCGCTTTGGAACCCAGGGAGTGGGGGTGAAGGAGGGGTGGGGAGGTGTTAGATACTGGAACGGGAGGAGGGTTTGCACTTAACTGGCACGTTTTTCTTTTTCTTTTGCCCAAAATAGACCAACTTGTTGTAGCAGGTCGGGCACAGGTCGGGGTGATGTTTGAGTTGTCGTGCGCGCGTGTGTGCGCACACATTCATCATTCGGGCCTCACTTGCATTTTGCTGCAGAGGGCATGTGTGACAATGAACACTCTTGATTCCAAAACGCCATGACGATGGTAAAGCCTCGGAAATGAGGTAAAGCAAAAGAGTAGCACCACTACACTCCTGCTCTTTAGAGTGCTAAATTAGGTGGGCATTGTATAATATTGCACGTGTAATTTTAGTACGTATTACGGGTGATCAGATAAGAATTACTGCGTAAATGACAACTGGACAAAACGCCAGGGAGGCGGTATTGAAATGAGAAGATTGCATGACTGTAAGAGCAAACGCAAATTCAGTACGAGGGAATTAGAGGTGTTGGTGGAAGAGACAAACAAACACATTGGTGAGCTCCAGCGAAGACGTGAATGTAACAAGGAAAGGTTAGGGTTAGGTTAGGGTTAAGGGAGAGTATCTGTGAGAAAGTAAATGCATTAGGTAAAATATAAAGTGTCTCAGAATAAATAAAATGATGGCAAGATTTAAGACTCATGTGTGGGGTCTGGGAGACCCATATGAATGTGCATATTGTTCTCTTTTTCTTGTTGTTGTTTAAGGTAGGCTGTAGTTAACTCAAAACGATTTATCTTCAGTCCCCAATAACAACAAACACCTATGCCCCACACCCATCCACCAACACAGACACACACACTCAAGTGGCCAGCCTCAAGTGGCCATTCAAGGAACTGCAGATTTTGGCACTTCTGCTTTAGATCTATTTCTGGAAGTTCCTGCTGGGTCCAATCAACTTCAGATCAATTTAGTTTCCATTGTTATTTCAGAGATGGAAAACCTAGCTCTTGAAAGTACACAGCCATGAGTTAGACCAGCAGCTTTGCTTCCTGAATGGACTGCTTGGGCCCCCCAGATAAAAGGTTAAATCCATTTAATCCCCTAATTCCAGACCCTCAATATCACAGATATGCTGTGTAAAAGAAGTGGTAAATGGTGCGGCGATATCCAAAAAGATGGTTTGTGAGGGCAACACCATGCCACAGAAGGTTAATGATAAATGGCTGGTTTAACCTATTGGTTTAACGCATGACCAGAGTCTTTTGGGTGTGTTTTTCAAGCCCTGGCTACTGAGGGGCAGCAGACTTCTAGACCGCTGTTTTGGTGGTCCTGCTACAATGAATTAAACCTAAAAGACTTACAATGTTAAAGGTATAGTCAACTATTGTAAGATAATACACTTTTTCTCACACTCACCAAATATCTCCTCGCATTTCGCTATCTTACCGATCTGTGCGTGTTGAACCTGATACTTCTACACAGCCCAGGCTCTGTAAATATGAACATGAACAAAGTAGCGAACACCGCTCGCAACAACAATGCCCTACGCTTCTTAATGCGTGTCAGTGTGTGAGGCAGAGTTTCGGAAGGCGTTTGCTTTGATTTGAGCTCAAAGATGGCAAGTGTTCTTGAGAAATACTGACTAACCCTGCCTTTTAAATTGCATAGCAATAATAAGGTGGGCATGTCACTAGATGCCAGAGGATAAATGTTAAAGGACTGTGTGGTCTCCTTCCTGGTGCACCCAGTAGATGTGATCCAGCTCTAATGAGCCATCTAATGTAACATCCGCTGGTATCTCTGTCTCGCTTTCTTCCACTGCAACGCCTCCACACCCAGATTCCTTGACCCCTGGGTGTGTGTCTCATTTCTGACTCCCTCTCTCCGGCTTTCGGTCGGCACCTTTTGAAACGGTGTGAAGTCAACACATCCGAATGAACGTGCGCTGCTTTGACTAGTCCACACTTTCCCGGGCCATTAATGCACTAAAGATGGCTGATGGAAAGGCCATGGTTTCCTAAGCAGGGCAGACATTGCAACACAGACATGGGGTCCAACTCTGAAGAACTGGACGCAGAATGTAAAAGGAATGGATTAAAGGACAATGATGTCAGTTGATTCATTATACCCTTTTCATCCCTTTGTAGTTCAAATTGATTAAGAATTCCCTTTGAAAACTATTACCATCAAACGGTTGTTAGAATGAGCAGACTTGGTCAAGCTCTCCAGAGAGGCAGTCCACAAGAAAGACTTGTCTTGGTACAGTAGATCACTGTACTATCAAGGGAGGGTAACCATTTTAAGTTAGATTTTCTTGTGTTTTGTGCCCAATGAAATTGACATAATACTGTGGTGTTGTTTCAACATGTATAGCGTCAGAGTTGTGATTGTTCAATTCTTCTGGGTTTCACTCATGTAATATCAGCTTTAGTTATTAAAATGACAATAATAGAATTACAATAAATATAACTGGACATTTTATACGGTAATGTATTTGAGTTTCTTATTTGAATGTACTGTGATCAAAGGACCACATGAGAATGTTTTGGCAGATCTGCTATAATACATTTTTAAATGCTTGCAATGAAAGATATTGTGCTTCATTTTACATGGCATAAAAATAGTTTGTACATAAAATGTTGGTTGTCAGGGTTCCCTGTCAAAGGCACTCTCAGCCACCGCCCTGACAGAAAGAATTGAAGATATAATATGTGTAATATTATGTGTCTGTGAAAGGCAGCATTTGGAGAGCACAGCCTTTGTAGTTGTCATAGAAATAAGTGTCTCAGAAGGTCGCTAAAATCACCCTTTGTATTCTCATCCATTAGGTCTAAGTAATGGTGATGGAGTATGTTCTGTGAAAAATGTTCCACTGGAACAGAGCCTTAAATGTCTCTTGGACACCTACAGATATGGAAGTGTAATAGTGCCAAATTTCCTCAATGCAAGCTGGCAGGCTGAATTTGGATGAATTGAATACAATCATGCAGAGGAATTGAAGCGTTATGGTGCTATGTTTCTATCCAATTCCCGTAATTCAACATGGCATTTTGGATTGAGGATATTTGGCACTATTACAGTATACTGTACGTCCGCACACAGACACACGCATGCCTTAAAACGAATTACATGAATACTCACACCGCAGAACGCAAGTCACGACAAATGACTTCGAAGGGTAATGTGATGTCATACAGTGCTCCCCTTGCCTTGGTACTCCAACTGCAACTCCTATGCCACGTTCCGCACAATATGCATTTCACTTGCAAAGCGTCCAGATGTCCACAGTTTGGGAATAAAAGATGGATACATTGAGAACTTGAGGCGCTTGTGTTTTAGTTGCAGTTCTAAGAATATCGGTACTATCAAGAGAGCATTAAGGGTTTCACCTTGACTTGTATGTAATCGCACTGTATGATTGCATCATGTCACCACTATTCACCTTTGCACCATATTCTTTGAGTAGTTTTAACCCAAGTTTCCTATTCGTGCACTTGTATTTTGAAAGAAGTAGTATTTATTAGCCAGGTAAAATACTCCAGATTTTGCAAGCTGTGCCTTATTATTGTCTTAGTAGCATGTACTGTAAGTCTGCAAACTCCTTTCAAAACATGTGTCAGACACTTACAGAACCATTGCCCAATAATTTCCTGTTGAGTAGATAATTTGGCGCTATCAGCAATTAAGTATTAGCCTGGCTGCGCTTGACTGTTGCTCTCAGCTGAGTTTGTACTGAGATTACAGTCTGGAAACCGTGATTGGCATGAAGGTTGCTCAGCTACTGTGAAGGGCGGCGAACAGTGCGATGATGTTTTACTAACGTGTTTGTTTCTAAATGTAGCTCCAATAAAGGGCGGTGGTGGTCAAATTAGATGATGCCATACGAACGGTAGCAATGCCGATTGGTTAAAAGCTGCTCCAATAGATTAAAAATAAACCTGAGATCTACGCCCATTAGGATGCAATGACCAATATTTCTCTAGGTTGTGGTTTTCTGTACGGTCAGTAATCAATCAGTAAGGTTTTTCTTGCAACTGTAATATAATGCACAAAGGGAGCTTTGATTTGGAAAAGTATATACTTCATTTGAACAGTGTAGGTGCCACAAAGTCTGTACATATTATCGAGTTGGTGTCTAGGTTTAGGTTATTTACGGTATTCTTTTCTTTT
>JAODUK010054333.1:0-18666 GCA_027564635.1 Typhlichthys eigenmanni
GTGTGTTGGAGCAGGGAGACATCTAAAACATGCAGGGCAGCGGCCCTCCAGGACTGGAATTGAATAGCCCTGCTCTATAGCATTACGTTGGCTACTTGGTTTCAGGTCAATTATTTTTTCCACATAATCGTTCCACTGGAATAGGTCCTTGATGTCCGACGAGCTACCAGATTGACAAAGTGCATCCCGTACCTTCAGATACGAGCGCACAGTTTTTTCAACTTTTAACACTGCTCAGTGGTTCTTTCATACTCACGAGTAAGTAGATCGTTCTTGTACGTTGTATCCAGTTTCGCCTGAACACTCTTATCTGCCCTAATATCCAATAAACATTGCACTTCTGCCATAGACCAAAGCGTTCCATTTGCCTCCCAGCTGTTTGTAATGAAACAACTGTCGCATCGATGACTTCAGTTCCCTCCTCGGGCACATTTGCGATCACACTGCGCCTGAGTCCAACCAAACCGTGCCCTGGCCCACCCATTTCAAGTGGACCAAGGGCCCGGGCACGGTACGGAACAATCACACTAGTCAAACGAACCGGACTTTTGGGTCAAACGAGCTCGGGCTCGTGTGTAGCAGGGTGTTGCGTGCGTTAACTCCTCAGGGAGCCGTGCGTAACATATAACATATCTAAACATATTTATGACATTGAGATGTAGCTCTTTAATGATTCCATGTGCCAAACGTGTGCGAGGCAAAAGCAACTGAAACGATGTGTGCACCAGCCGTTAACCCTCTTGACTGTGTGTTCAGACTGTTTGCCCTCGGGCATGCATGCATCTAGCTGTACTGGCAGGCCAGTGGTACTTAATGCTGTGCCTTATTCTTGGAAAGGTATATGGCAGAGCTTGCAGATGGACAGATGATGGATGGATGCATTGCTGGATAGATACAATAGATGGATGGACAGATATATGCAGGGATGGATAGATGGAGGAATGATGGATGGATAGATGGATGGCGGGATGGATGGATGGATGGGTAGGTGGGTGACAGGATGGATAATGATGGATGGATGGAGGAATGATGGATGGATGGATAGATGGATGGCAGGATGGATGATGGATGGATGGATGGATGGCAGGATGGATGATGGATGGATGGATGGATGAATAATTTGTATGTGCAGTCTTGAGACGGAAACAATATACCACTGTGCTGTTAGTATAGCAAAAAAAATAATTGAAACTTTTAAAATAAAACATACATGAATGGAAGCACACCCTCGGCTATTATTAAAAGCAGCCATGCAACTTTCAGAGTGCTCAACACCACTTTGCTGTCTTCAATGCCAAGCACATAGCAGTAGATTATTTATATTAATTTCCTAGAGTGCTCAACAGTGGCTGCCAATTGCCAGTTTAATTTCTACCTTCTCTGCACCTCTCTCTCCCTCTCTCTCTCCCTCCCTCCCTCCAGTGTGTGGGATAAAGCCAGCAATAATGTTTGCATACTAAACCCTGATTAGTTTGCTGGAGAAGTTGGCAATTTCAAGCCACACCTGAATTTAGGATTGTGGGCGCGCACGCACGCACACACACACACACACACACACACACACACACACACGCACACGAACACTTTATCTGTGCCATATGTTTTTGGGGGGTGCAGGTGAGTTTTATTTCGGGGCATGCTGCTTTTGGTTCCTTCTACAGGATTAATTGTGTTTGTCTGTATTGCGCCTGAATCTAAATGTGCCAGCGGTACGCACATGATTTCCCATGATGCAAAGTGTTCACCAAGTGTTCTCTCTCTTACAGTACTGCTTATGTTCCAGCACAACCTTTTCAGCTGTACCCCTGACCTCATGGAGTCAGTGTGACCCCACATTTGTTCAAATAAACTGGATAATAGATCCCATTACTTATAATGATCTAACTGGACAGTGAATAGATTTTCTTGCCGCCTAATTAAATGAAAATGTGACATAGTGTCGGTGTGTGAAGGCAGAAATCATCTCACACACTGCATTTACGATTGCTACATGCATTTCTTTTGACATAAAGTTTTACAGTAAGAAACATTATAGTCATGCTAATCAAGTTTACACACATTCCGCCTGACAACTACCTGCTCCAAAATATGCCCCCGGCTGGAAATGACTGTTCTATACTGTGTGACTGGCAACCCTCCAGCCAACAGTTAGACGTTGCCACGGGAACTACGGAAACCGGCCGTCAATCCAGCCAAAAATAAGCCGGGCTGTGAAAAAAAAATAAAAAAATAAAGCTGCTTTTTAAAGACTTGGATCAGGAGACGTGTGTGCACACTCGTGCACACACAAGCACACACACACACGCATACGCGCACTCAGTGAGTGTCAGAAGCAGAGCATAGCTCAGCAGAGCAGTACTGAATCTCTTCCTCATCTCGCTCCAAAATGAAGGGTGTTGAAGTTGGGTGAGAGACACAGAGAGAGAGAGAGAGAGAGAGAGAGAGAGAGAGAGAGAGAGAAAGAGATACAGAGAGAAAGAGAGAGAGAGACATAGTGAGAGAGACAGAGCGAGAGAGATCCTAAAACATAGGGAAGAACAGGCCTAATGAGTACACACACTCAGAGGGTCTCTCAGTTGCTGTGACAACACACGGCTCGTCGCTTCAAGCCTAATGAAGGCACACACACACACACACACAGAGCACAATAACAGTAGCCTGCATCCCGCAAGCTACTGTCATATGCACGTGTTTACGGCTACCACAGACCCACATGGTGTGTGTGTGTGCGTGCAAGTGTGTGCACGTGCGTGTGTGTGTGTGAGCGTGATGAAGACAGGGGGCGGCTGTTTCAAGAATCAGAGTGAAGCATGCTGGGAAACAATAATGCAGACAATGTGAGGGGTGACAAGTCATTGAAAGCGGTGCGTGTTTGTGTGTGCGTGCGTGTCACTGTGCATGTGTGTGTGTGTGCATGCCACTACGTGTGTGTGTCACTGTGCGTGTAAACGGTCTCATTTTATGGACACCCGAATAAATGTGTCACCTGCTGCACAAAATTAACTGTGGCATAGTATGTTGTCCGCCCCAGTGTTAGTTTCGTTCCAGCCCATTTTTTCCCCGTGTTCCGTGTTTCTCCAGCCATGTTTTGCTTGTGTCTATGTTCCTGCCCCGACTCAGTTGTCCTATTAGTTTCACCTGCACCGTGTTGTCTTACGTCAGACCCCTTGGAGTGTGTGCCTTCCTGCCTGTGATCTCCGGCAATAAAAAAGCTGAAACCTGCCTATATGTGTCGTGCGTTTTGGTCCTGCTTGACGTGGCAAACTGCTTATTAGCTGTTCATATTGATTTCAGTTTTCGCCATCATATTGGCAATCAGAGGCGTTTCTTCCAAATCCATTGTGCATAAAGCTTTGGAATACAGTATGTTTGTATTAAATGTATCTTCTCTTTTACAGTACTTTTGGGATCGGTAGCTCCCATGATTTGGACACTGGAGTGAAGATAGGGGCAGAGCTGGCTACTGATCACCATCTGGTGGTGAGTTGAACAGGGCAGACCTGGTAAGCCCAAACAAGTAGTGTGGGTGAACTGGGAATGTCTGGAGGAGGCCCCTGCCCGTGAGTTCTTCAACTCACACCTCAGGTGGAGCTTCACTAGCATCCCTGTGGAGGTTGGGGACATTGGACCTGGGTGGGAAATGTTCAAAGCTTCACTATAATATTATACTATATTATATTGCTACTTTTTGTTAACTGCCTCAGTCCTTTTAAACTTAGTGACATTACCCTCTAGATGAGTTAGTCCACATCCTACATCCATTGTTGTACAATAGGTCACAGCTGCATGAAACAGCATCTGTCTGGGTGTGTGTGCGTGTGTGTGTGCTTGCAGGAAGTGTGTCCTCGCTGAAGGCTTATAGATGACATTCTTGATAAAAAGGATGAGACTTGCTCGTGTGTGTGTGCGTGTGTTTGTGCAAACAGAAAGGTTCACCACGCACACACACAGTGCTCTTTAGAGAGGTAGGGCAGTAAAACAGATGTCACAGCGAGATTGGAAGGGCGCCTTGCCCTTGTACATTCACACTGTCCTCAGGCTAACTGGACACACACACACACACGCACACACTCTGTTTAACATTAAGCAGAGGGTTGGCACGGGAGCAGCGCGAGTAAGCCTCATACAACAACAACATGTACTGTGTGAATGTTGAATAGCAGCTGTGACCAGGTTACCAGGCGACCAGGGGATCAGGTTATCAAGAGAATGTCTTCTCTAGTACTGTAAACACATTTTGAATCGAGTGCACAGCTCTTCCCTGTCACATCGTGCAGTCATACGATGAGACCTGTAGTGATATGATCCAGTTACTAATTATGTGTGTGTAGTCAACGTTATTTTTGGTCATGTAAATATTACAAAAAAATTTGTTTTTAAAGGCCCATCTGCTGTTTGATTTATTACTGTAATAAACTGACCTGAATAATGTTTGGCCTGTAATTAATATTAGGGAAAAAATACAACATACCATGTTTTTATACAGAAGGACAATAGGAAATACGCAAATCAATTGTTGATTTATTGCCATATTGCCGGACAAATGTGACTTTTCCTACCTTCCTCAGAAGATTGCAGATTCTTTCGATATTCCTCAGTCTCTCCCTCTACAAAAAGTACAAAGAAAGAGACAAGCAGTTCACTTACTCTGATTGACAGATCAAAATAACATTCGATGAGTCAGTCTGTTCTGATGCTGCCGTTCAAAGGAAAGGATGGAACTATCCCTCTGTCAGCCCAAAAAAATACTAATCTTTGAATCTGAGTGGAAACTTTGGACTGAAGTTGGATACAGTTTCATATGGGTCAAAGACATTCAAGATGTAGCGCTCAAGATGTCATTTATCAGTTTCACGTAGGGGTTATTCATTTAAAGTTAAATATTGGCTTTTTAAATGCAGAATTCAAGCCCCATTTGTTTTACTGTACGAGCTAAACTCAACTCTGCCCCTTGTGTCCAGAATTGTAAGCAATTAAAAAACCCAATAGCAAAGTGCTTTCATACTGCATTATTAGTTTGTTGGGTATTGTGATCTTTGTACTAGATATTGTCTTTGTTCTTATCTGTTTCTACATCATTTTAAACAACAACAATATTCCTGTATGTAATGTTTTAGCAGGGGCCCCATAAGATTGGTGACTTCAATAATAAAATTCATATTTGTAAATTGAAAAGAATAAAAATAATAATAATACAAATAATAATTATTATAATAATTATAATTATAATACATTAGAAAAGTATTATGATAAATAAATAAATAAGGGTCCTGTTTGGTAGACCATGTACACACAGCACACACACGCAAGCACGCACGCACACACACACACTTTTAAAAATGCAATACGGTACAGATGCATACATATTGTACTCAATAGTCAAAGCTATGTGCTAATGATCTCCTCCATTCCAACTGTATAGTTTCAGTTCCTGTTTGCACAGCCTGCTTCATCTGCTGTATTCATGGGTAGGGTTGAGGACATGCAAACATATTCCAGTCTCGGAGCTGTGTGAGTGTGTCAGTATGTGTGCGTTGGTGTATGCGTGTGTATGTGTGCGTGTGTGTGCGTGTGTGTGCGTGTGTGTGTGTTTGAACTGTCTGCTCAAAACTTCTCATTAACAGGCAATTAGGCTGGTGCCTCTGTGAAATGTTAAATGCTCAGCCAGAATTTGCCTGACAAGTAAAAAGTGTCTCAGACCTATAAACAAGAATTACGTAAGCCAAAGAGTTGAGTGTTTTCCTCTCTCTAGTAGTTAATTTACCTTCACTTAACCAGGCAGGCCAATTATGGTGGAGAACATCTGATTTACAGTAAGTGGTTTTAGTAAGCATGATTGGACAATGAACCTACAAGATAAAAGTGGAAGAGCAGTGGTGTTTGTAATGATGACTGCAATGTTTATTTCTTTCTTTGACAACAGTTTTGAGTGTTAAAATGCTGCAAAATGCACTGTAGTAAAATGACACTGCAGACAAAGAGGAATGGAGAGTAATTATAGGGTGTGAAGACATTGTGTACACACACACACACACTATGTGTGGCACATACAGTATTCTGTCGATACAACCAGCGATCTACAGTATAGCAGCAGGCTAACAGAGGTTTACATGTGGCTGGAAAGCGGTTACAGTAATAGGTTTTGAAGGGATCCATTGCCACTAAATTTCCCTGAGGGCAAATGCCAGACTTTGGGGCGAAGGTTCAATTTGGTTATGCCATCATACTTTCTGCTACTGTAATTGTGGCTGTATGAAATACAGGATTCATTATGGCTGATGGATACGTCCAACTGCAAGACAATAGCACAACACAGCAAATACAACTTAAAACAAATAAATACTAATTACATTCAGCACACCACAAGAGTTGTGAACACAAACACACTATATACATATATATATATATATGTATGTACACTTGCAAAAATGTGTATATGATATTTGTGCATGAGTGAGTGAGGTGCAGTAATAATAAAATACTGTATATTGACATATATATATATATACATACACATATATACATATATATATACATACACATATACACATATATACACATACATACATATATACACATATATATACATACATATATACACATATACATACACGTATACATACATATATATACATATATATATACATACATATACATATATATATATACATACAAACATACATACATATATATATATACATACATACATACATACACATATAGAGAGAGAGAGAGAGAGAGAGATGAGTGGTGTTGAGGGAGGCATCGCTCCAATGTGTGAGAAGGACATACAATATGTGATATCATGTGTGTGTGCCTGCGTGCGTGCGTGCGTGTGTATGTGATGAAGACCAGAGAGGACGGCTGTTTCATGAATCAGAGTAAAGCATGCTGAGAAACGAAAATGTAGACAATGTGAGGGGCGGCAAGTCATTTAAAGTCATGTGATTCATATTCAAATGATAAGTCTGATTGGAAGCGACTGGCCGGTGAATACGACTGCCGGTCCAGCGCCTACTGCGATGAGGGGTTAATGTATGCCGACTCTCAGCAGGAAGGTTTACAGTAATGTTGAGATAAGGGAGTTACAGACAAGCGCAACACTTGTATTCTCTATCTCTCTCTCCCTCTTTCTCCCTCTCTCTCTGCGTCAGAATCTCTTAATCTATCTGCACACCACTCCATATTTGTGCATTTGTGAATGAATGTGGATTCACTAAAGTAAAGCTAATCTACTGTAAATTGCTCTATTGCCTAGTAGCTACATATCTTCTCCATTTATAAACCCTTGTTCACCAATACAAATTAACGGAAACAAGCCTTAAAAAATACATTGGAGACTCATTTCAGACACAATTCAAATTGTTTCTATATTAGAAAATCTATTAAATCAATATCAAACAGGCATGACTACTGTAAGCAAAGTATGGGTGGTTTGGAAGAAAAGAAAATGTAGAAATAATATTACAGGGCTTTGAATAGCAATAGTTCCCTCAACTGAATTCTTCATTCCACATTGCAGAATGCAAATATGACAAAATATGAAAGTGCTAGAGAAGGAGGGAATCTGGTCTATTGTTCTTCGAATCTTCAAAGTTGGGAAAATGCCTTTCAGGCAAAAAAAAAAAGAAAAAAAGAAAAAGAAAAGCTGTTCATTTCCCACCCTTAAGAAATACTCTCTTGTTCCTTATACTTTTTCTGTTTACTGTAACTCAAATGGTATACTGTGTATTACATTTACACCATAGTTGTACTGTAGGTCATTCAAGACATACTCTACATGTAAGGGCGCAGGTAGGCCATAGAAATCCATGACCCTTAAGCCTATCCTGGCCTAAACACTGTTTGACTTTGCCGCGAGAAACTTGAAAATCATTGTGTTTCAGGTCGGTAAACCTATGTGTTGCCGATCAGTCGACTTGTAAACAACTCGATTTGAAAACACCTATGATGCATAGCATTGGTTGTATTAGAATGTATTAGAAGAAAAGGCTTTTCTAAATAGAAAATATGTTTTACTCTTCTCACAACTTTTCCACTGCAAGAGTGGATAACAACAGACTGCTGGTTCACAGGTTCGTCCAATCACAAGCAAGTATTTTTTGAAGCGCCTGCCCTCTTTAATAAACAGTTTCAATGTACGGTTTCCCAGATATCTGTGTCTTAACAGACACAGATTTCTGGTGTGTCAGGTTACCGTTCACTTTCTGTTAAAGCTCATTCCCAGTCAACACTCTTTGTAAATATACAGAAAACAGAGTCACCTCCAAAATAGCTGTCCAAAATGAATTATGCATTTATAGGAATGAGAGATCTGGCCTGGGACCTCATTACAGGAATAAAATCACCAACTACTTGTCCTGTCTTATTAAAAGTTTCAAGTATAGGAAAAATGTATTAAACATAGTAAATGATTATGTATTATTAAAATGCCTTTATTGACGGATTCATTGATATCAAACGTCAATTTAAGGTAGGCATGGGACGATATGAAAAATGTCAAAATAATCGCGATAAACTATATTATCACGATTATTTTATAATTGCACTAAAACAAACTTGGAATCACTTTTTCTTACAATTTCTTAAGAAACAAACATTTCTATAGTATCATGACACACATGCTTATCTTTTTTGTGTGATTCATACCAGTATTTATTTTTTATGTGGGGGACACAATGGGCAAGCCGAGCCTTCAGCCATAGTAAAAATTGACTGGAAATATGCAGGCTAATAAATAAGTTAGTATGTATCAATACAATTGGTCTGTACAAGTGAGCTAGACAGCTTTTGTGACGTCTCTTGTGAAAATATTCACATTTATGATTATCACGATAATTGACATTCACCACGATACGATTATCGTCAGTATTTTTATCGCGATAAACAATATATCGTCTCATCCCTAATGTAAGGCATTAATTATCCTACAGTACCATATTTCACTCCCCAGTTCATTAGCTTATTCCATTAACTTCTGTGGTTTTAATGAATCAATAATTATATATATAAAAAATAGTATGTGTCTTATTCAATTGCAACACAAACTACATCATTACATAATGTTTAATGTGTAGCTTTACTGCTTGGCTTGAATTAGCAAACGGCTACAGTATAGTCTCATTTCACACTTTTATATTTTAAACCATAAAAGGTGGATTACATCCTTCAACAATACATATTGTAGCATTTCTTTATGCTACAATATTTTACTATTCAGTTTACAGCATTCTGTTGACATACTAAAGAACCAGATAATTGTTGCTTTAACTTTAGACATTTCAGCACCATGGCCAGCAACCAACTGGTAAAACGTTGATCTCCCTATTTCAGTGTCACAGTGTTAGTAGCATACAGTCACTAACACTGTGCTGTAAAAAAAATACGTTTTTATGCTCCTTAAGCTTTAATAAAGTGCATGTCGTGGCTGTTCCTTATGTTTGATTTAATTTCTAATTTTAAAGTTAATATAAATAGTTGATTCCTATGACCTTAAAGGTATAGTCAGCGATCGTACGAATACTTTTTTTTTGTCAAATTCAGCGAATATCTACTCATAGTCCACTATAGCTGTCTGTTCTGTGTGCATGGTGAAAACAGTATCTGGTGTTTCTACACAGCCCTGGCTATCTAAATGGGATTAACCCGAACAAAGCAGACCAGAGCTTCTGAGGGAGCCCCCTATTGACAAGAGACGCGTATTTGTTTTGCTTGAGTTCAAATATCAACAAGCTTTCTTCAAAAAGACTCACTATACCTTTAAGGGCCCTATCTTACACCCGGCACAAAGCGGCAACGGATATGTCTGTGTGTTGGTCTACACATAAGGTGTGGTCTGGCTAGAGCATTGTTAGCGCATTACTATCTTGAGGTAGGCTGTGTGTTGGTCTAAACATAATGTGTGGTCTAGCTAGCGCATTGTTAGCACATAGCTATCTTGAGGTAGGCTATGTGTTTGTCTAAACATAAGGTGTGGTCTGGCCAACGCATTGCTAGCGCATTGCTATCTTGAGGCAGCGATTGGCTAACAAAAACCTGGTCTAAAGTAAATTAGACCAGGTGCATTATCAAGAATGTATCGCCTATGGTGGGTGCACAACACACTGCTTGTTAGACACACAGGAATGCACAGGAGCACACAAATATACAAAGGATTTAAACATTAAAAGAGTACAATGGGAAATATTAGTGTGTAGTTTACATCAACATATTTTAGGAATCTTGGTGGAATCTCGCTGTTGCCACAGACTGTCTGCTCGCACGCTTTCACAACCCGCCAGTATGATAACAATCAGCCAAGGTCCAAGCACAACTGGCTTTTGGCCTCTGATTGGTCTATTGTATGTTACTGTAAGCCCACAACACACCCATGACTAATGAAGAGAGCAAGTACAACCCTTTCAAACCTGGCGCAGCAACCATTTTGCTTGTCGTTAAAGTAAGTGGATTTGGACACGCTTTAAATGAAGTTTAGACCGTGTGCCTATATTTTCTAAAATAGTAGTCTTAAGTTCAATAGCAGCCAACTAGTCAGACAGCAAGTTAGCAGACAGTCACACAACAGTAACTTAATGCTGCTTGCTGCGCTTTGTATAATATTAATGGAGAAAGGGTTAGAGAGAGAGAGAGAGAGAGAGAGAGAGAGAGCATGATGTAATGGTAAAGTGCATTTTTGTGAGGCCTGTAGAAGATCCAACCCCTTTTCAAAGTACTATGGACAAATCAGTAGTATTCAGCAAGGCCGTGCATGCACCTACAATATGTACACACACACAATGGTTATTGAATGCATTGTATAGATACCTACCGCATGAAGTGGATTACCCTGATCAATGGGCACCTTGAAGTCAGCCTGGAGCTCATCAAATGCTGTTATCTGAGAGAGACAGAGAGCGAGACATACACAGAGAGAGAGAGAGAGAGAGAGAGAGACATTAATTATAGACTGCTATATATGAACAACATAAACAATGTAAAGGCACTAGAGCCATAGTATACGATGAGATTACCATAAAGCCTGTGTTACCAAGAGCCCACTACTAACAGTCAATGAGTTGCCTCAAATGTCAAAATTTGAGGCATGAAAAAAATTTAAAAATAAAAAAGACAGAGTGCAATAAATATAGTGTTTGACAAGATTATTGTCCACACAACATGGCTTGTAAGTCTTGAGAAACCTTTACAGGGTGTCATTAGACAGGGCTGCGTGCATTGTCAAGCATGCTGTAGTCATCAGACAAAGGAGACTTGTATAGGACACTAATGATGACCGTGAATTAAACAACAACAGAGATCTTTTCATGACTGTTCTATGGACGCGCGCCAGAGATAGAAAACAGAGGCAGGCCCTGACCAAGTTACAGGCTCAGTGACCACAAACTGGCTATCGAAAAAGGAAGATATAAAAAAATCATGGCTACCAAAAGAAGACAGAATATGTGGTCACTGTTGAGGTTGAGACAGAGATGCACTACCTCCTTAAATGCAAAGCATTTAGTGAAATAAGAAATTATTACTTTAATAAATTAGAATCTGAAATTACAGGCTTCGAAGAACTAAATGAGTTCTCAAGATTTAAAATACTACTAGGAGAATGTGAGAAGACATGTCTCGCTGCCAAATATGTGTTTGCATGGCACAACCTGAGGGACAGTGAATGGCCTTTATGTATGAGCATACACACACACACACACACACACACACACACACACACACACACAAACGTGCACACACACACACAGGAGTAGTTTGGGGATAATAGCTACTAATATGAGATGTAGGATATATAACAGTTATGTTACACCGATGTCCATGTTGTGTGTACTGTCCAAATTGTATGTAACAGTGATGTCCAAATTGTTGGACAGACCGTATTTTAGTTTGTAGCTTTGTTTTATTTGTTATGCTTTGGCAACATTGTCTTTGAACTTTCATGCCAATAAATCAAATTTAATTGAAAATTTAATTGATAGATAGATAGAGATAGAGAGAGATAGAGGGTAAAGAGATCCATTGTAGCATAAGCCTTGATAGACAATAAGGCATCTTTAGTGAGTGATTGTGCGCGTGCGCGCGTGCGTGCGTGTGCACTTGTGTGTGCAATGTGCGTGTGTGTGTGCGCGCGCGTGTGTGACTGTGTGCGCAAGCTTGTGTTTGTGCATGCGTGTGCGCATGCTCGTGTGTGTGTGTGTGTGTGTGTGTGTGTAGTGAGCGTGGCATTATAATCACAGAGATAGTCGATCTGATACCTCCGTTATTATCGCTGGGATCACCCCCACACTGAAAGACAGATTCTCACGTGTTATTTCCCAATGGACTGATCTTGACTCATTGCCTTACAATGTTACAGTGTGTTGGCGGTCCCTGCACACACACACACACGCGTGCACACGCTCGCACACACACACACACGCAAACAAACACTCACACACAAACAAACAAACACTCACACACACACACATGCATATTTGCACATCAACTGACATTCGCTACATACAGTACATATAATCTTGGTCTTGCTTTACTTTACAGACGGTGCTGCACCAATCCTCTGCAAATGCACACTTCTGTGTACGGCATGGAACAGATCCCACATAGTGGGTGTGTTGGTTTCCACACAAAAAAAAAAAAAAAAAACTCAGTTAGGTACAGAAACAGATTGAAACAGATTTAATCGTGAAGCGGTTAAATGTGACAGCTCCTTTTGAGGCCGGGGTGATAGTAACTGTGGGCTCTTTGTGTATTTCTCGTTGTGTTGCACGGTGGATGTACCCCAACAGAAGGCTGGCAGAAGCCGTCGTCAATAAACTAGCATCCCTCTGCTCATACTGGCAAATCCATTTTGGATAAACAGTGTTCCAACACATTCTGTGGCTGCTGGTTGAAGGCAGGGTTAGTCATTCTCAAGAACACTCGCTAACTTCAAGCTGAAATCAAAACAGTATCGCTCCGCGGCCCTCCACGGCCCTCTGCAGCCCTCCATCGAAACGCATTGTGAAGCAAAGCGTACTACTACAGCTTTGTTGATACGAGCGATGTTCACCACTTTGTTTATGTTACTATTAACGGAGCCAGGGCTGTGTAGAAGTATCAGATTATTACTTCACCACGCACATTTATCTTGCAATAGCAATAACTGACTATACCTTTAACTGAAAGCTTGCTCTGTGTGTGTGTGTGTGTGTGTGTGTGTGTGCGCGCGCGTGTTTGTTTGTTTGTTTGTGTGCATGTGTGTGCGTGACAGTCAGAGACAACACAGGACAAAAGCATTTAGTGCAGGGTAGGAAATTAAAAAAAACATTTTGACTTGAATGAAAAGAAGATGCTTGGTTTCATTTGTTTTGTGTTTGTCCTGTACAGTATATACAGCGTGTGTTAGTCTGTAAATTATTCTAGTTGGAACTAGTTCAAAAGAAAACGCCTTTGCAATAACCTATTGCAGTGGCCCTGCTTTTTGTAACTGTTTTATAAACATCAGAATATGGGTAACATGCACTCTTATGTAAAAAATAATTACACGGTCTGCCTCAATTATTCAGCATCTAGACTAAATTATTCACAGGGTTTTAAACCCGCCGGAATTTTTTTTTTGCGCACCTCCTTCTCAACTCCAGCAGTTTACTGTAAAAACAATTAAACTCGGTATTGAACCCTTTTTAATTGCATTAATCCAATGCAACCACTGTGTGATTCCAAGGCATTCAACATTTTGAAAATGTCCATAGTTATAATACACTGTAATTATTACTGTATTCAAGATGCAGTGGCCTTCAAAACAGACTGGGTAAAGTAGCTTTAGGAGATAAAAGGACGGCAGAAAAATTACCACACATTTATACAAATGGGATCATAATAATGGTAATAAACTTTGTATAGCACTTTTCATACAGGAATTGCAGCTCAAAGTGCTTGTGCTTCCCACAAGAAGATATAGGATCATATTATGGACCAACTGTGGTACTATGTGTGATGGATGATACAGGAACATGTCTCATTGCATTATGGCAGTTGTCCTTAACTTCAACCTTGCCCTTGTCTTTAACCATCAAGCACATAAGCTTCCAAACACTTCTCACAAACTTGCTTTCAGGGAAAGGCATGCGAGATGTACCCAGAAAAGTCCCAGAAAAGCTCATTTGCAAATGCAAATTATTTTCACCAATTCATTTGAACAAAAAATGACTGAAAGTGTATTTATAGAGTGCTTATATAGTGATTTATATGGTGTATGTCTCACACAAACTGCTATATTATACTATCTGATGAAAGGATAGGTTCGGTATGAATTTTTTTTTATGGTTCAGTTGAACCGAAACAACATTGTCAGTCAGCTGTTTTTTGAGTTAGTTGCCTAGTGCTCAAACACCATGCAAAACGTAATGCTCGCCGTTTAGTCTGACATACACAATGTCCAACTATAGACTATGCACATTTTTTCACTTATTTCTTTTTGAGTGTAAAACTGACACACTCCTTTGTCAGTAAATATGCCCGCGTTCTAGCCACAACCAACAAGTTTTGCAGTTGAACTGAATTTTTACATAATTTCATCGGAAAGTTAAAAGTAAGACATGTTGGATCTAATTAATTGTATAAGACTGTTATTAGCTACTGTACACATTAGTTTACCTAGACATATTTCAAACATACTATACCATACCAACACATGCATGACCACCAATTAAAAACAAACTGAAATGACAATGACAGTACAATAGGAATTTAGGGTATATCACTGTGTAGGATATTTAATAATCACTAAAGGTCGAGTGTTCTAATCTATGGGGTTCATTAGTGCGTAGAATAGAAAAATTACTATTGAAAAACCTCAGCCTTTCCACAAATTGCCACGACGATATAAGACTTTTCCCTGTAAATGTTGTTATACGCTTTAATAACATGAATGAAAAATTAACACTTGATAAATAAACACTTCTGTAAATTATTGTCTGTAGGATAATCAGAACCTTAATAAATAATCAGTTATTTTAAGGGAAGCACGAGATGCAATGTTCCTCTCACTTTGTGTCAGGCGCCATTTTGCTTATCAAAACCTACTGTATATGACTTTTCACGTTGACCTGGACATGCAACAAATTGTACGTCTACATTTGCCTACAGCCTGAGAATCAGTGTGTAACGTGTAGGTACCTCATACATACAGTAACAACATATTTAGATAAGGAAAGTACAGTCAACTGCATTGCTTTTACACAACGTCACGTCAGGTGACAGAAACTGACGCAGCACATGGGTATTTAGGCAGGAAGAGAGATGGAGAGAGCAGGTGAGGTGTGTGTGTGCAGGGGGGGGGGGGAGACCATGAGAAATCAAAGCAAACAGAAGGATGATGGTGGCTGGAAAAAAGTGGCGTCAAGATGATGGATGAGAAGCCGACGGAGGTTAATGAACATGTGGATCGATGGTAAGCTGTTAAGCCTAACGCCACATCAATTAGCTCCCGTGTGCTTGGCAACCAGAAAGACCTGCTTCGCTGAGATTACACCTACAGTACCACAACTTTACTACCCTGAGGTACTGCCTGCTACTTTGAAATATGTCTCTATAAGGACTCCAGAAGGGGTTGTAAGTGAAAAGAGGTAGCGCCCTGATCTCGTGAGCTCCAATTCCATTTGGCCACGAATCTGGAACCCCTCAATGCAAACATGCTTGGGGACAGACCATGTTGAAAACAATCCAGCCAATTAGCGGCTAGCTGAATACCTTCCCGAGATTACAACATCAGCGTATGTCGTACGTTCTTTCTCTACTCTTCCCACTTCCTACTCTGACTGATTTTAAACGCTCTGATTTGGTGAAATGAAGCTAGGTAGTCCAATAAGGAAGTCTGAAAATAATTTGTACTGCCTTTATGACCAAGTGTTTTGTATTAAGCGGTTCCAGAGTGATACTCGTGGCGAAGTCAAACTGTAGCCCGTGAAATCATGTTGGTTTCTCCAGGCCAGGAGAGTGGGGTGTCAGTTCACATACACTCTTCCGGATCTCTAGCGGCAAGGTCTGACATAAACCAATTTTCAGTTGACTGAGGCTGGTTTTGAATAACTTAATTTTATTACACAGAATTTTCCTGTTTCTTTCAAACATTACAGTAGAATACGCAATTTAACAATTTAAAAGAACAGTAAGGTATGTAAAGTGGACAATGGCATCTGTGGAAATGTTGGACGTTTTGTTTACCATTTAAAACATATTTCATAAACTGGTAACAGTAACAGTATGGTGACATTCCAATACAGCAGTCCTGTAATAGAAAACCATAATGCACTGTACCGTGTTTTGTCATTTTCATGAAAGACAATAAATATAAAACATATTATGAGTGACAATCTGCCCTCCGTTTCACTCCATCTGGTAAATCCATCTGCTATTGTGAGATGCAATCCAAAAACTATGAGAAGAGTGTCTTTGTCCTTATTTCACTTACAAACCAAAATGTTTTGCTGAATTTGGAGCCGGCAGCACAGACTGCTTTGGCGTGAGTGATTATTCACGTCACCTCTGTTAGACTTGTGAATGTGCTGTACTTGTCAAATCTCAGTGTGACTGCAGAAACACAGTAGGAAAATCCTGGGGTGTGGGAGAGTGATGGAATAATCGCAATGCTAGCAGAAAAAACAACTTCGAACTTTGAGTGAATACTTTACGTAACAAGGTGCTACCCATATTTCATTTTTCCAGTAATCAGGCAGTGCCAAATAATTCATGTTATACGTTTACTTGCAGAGTTGAAAAAAAAAAAAAAAAAAAAAAACACACCATCTTTATAATATTGATAAACGACAGTACCAAGGCTAATAGTAAATAATGTATACTGTAGTGAATATTAAGAAGGCCGCTAGAATAGCAATGAAGGAAAGCAAAGATACCTAGTTTCGCTGTCGTGTTTACATGGGGAAGGAATCAACTCTACTAAAAGTCTGCTTGACTTCCCGGCCCCTGCCTCGATGTCTGGGGGAACCCCTACATCATACCCACACCATAGGGCATACATCACTGGCTCCACACTCGCCTTAATGACACTTAGAACACCTGAGAGCCTGTGGTTACATAGGAAAGGAATCCCTCAGCTAGAGTCAGGCCGCTTAAACTGCCGCATTTAGCGAAGGCCACAGGTCACCTTGTATGTTAATTAAAATGCCTCCGTAATCGGTCAGAGGAGCTCCCCCACGAGATGGGTGATGCTGCGCTCGCCCTGCAATGAATACAGCCATTCCCCTACGACTGTCTGGTTAGAAGTGAAGAGACACAAATGCAATTTGATCCCAGGCCGTTTCCTGAGGGGCTATTATGGGCTAGCCTACATCCTCAGGTAACATTTGGTAGGAGGAACACACAGTTTTGGGTTCAAGGTGAGGATGGGATTCAATTTCTGGAACCCCGGTGTTCACTGCTCATCACTCACACTAATCTCAATCTGAATCTCAGCCCTGTGCACCTTGGAAATGTCTGCTAAGAAAAGGTAGTGATAAATGATAATGGCTCTTTTCCAAAGATAGTTAACATGTCCTTCCCTTTCTCCCGGAGCGCCACCGATAGATTTTCTCTATCTATCTAAGAAGCCTACATAGGAATTTCGGAACAGTAAAAGTGGAACACTGGGTCAAGGAGAGATATATGGGGAAATGCCAGATTAATCTGTCCAACACACCTCTATGTTATAGCAATTACCTGACTGATGTACAGTGCTGTACAGTACTGTGTCTGTGGATTAATGTGTATGGCAGTATCTGTAAATGAGCCATGTGCTGGTAAGTGGTGTGGGTTGACTGATTGCAGCCAGTTAGCGACAGACATTCATATCTATGTATGGGCATATGTCATTCTCTGACAATGGAGCACGCACCTTCATAAATCAGTCATTTCAATCTCTAGACTTGGTGAAATATGTTAAATCATATGTCCTTACTGTATACTGTATGTAAAGTACAGTTTATGTGTGTTGTATCATGTTTGATACAACACACATTTGACATTTGAGGTTAGTATTATGTATTACAAGGGATCAGGTTAGACACCTTGCACAATGATACATGCAGAAATCGAACCCACAACCTTTCAACCACCCTAGCCTATCTTACTTCTCGCCATTTGGACTTTATTCTGACTTTATTTGGACTGGGGAACTGTCTGTAGCCTGTTTTCGTGCTGTATGCGTCATATACCCCAGCCTAAATGACAAAGGCAAATATGCTGCCCACATGTGACTAAGCTACTGTTAAAAGTGTCACTATATGGAGAACATATATCTTACGCTTTACTAAATTAATTCAGTTATTATGTGTTCTGGTTGGGCCCTATTGGTGAACTGACCCACCAGATGGCTGGGCAGCTCAATCTATCAGCGGCAATGGATTATACAGCCCCCGGGCCAAAGCGACACATGCAGCGTTTTACATATTCTCACCTGGCAATTGCCCCCTCTAATTGCTTTCATGCACAGCAAGAAGTCTGGGAATAGTAGGCATCTTCTCTCAGCACAGGAATCATGGCTTTCTGCCCTCTTCATACCAAATAAAGCCTGTGTGTTGTGGACCAGGACTCAGCAGGAAACCAATGGAGTGCCTGCTCCGGGTAGGGAATGAGTCCTTACCCCAAATGAAGGAGTTCAAGTACCTCGGGGTCTTGTTCGCGAGTGAGGGGACATTG
>JAODUK010054344.1:0-18665 GCA_027564635.1 Typhlichthys eigenmanni
GGGTTTATATGGAGACAGTAGGGACTAATGAGAAAACATGCATTCATAATGTGTAAAAAACGAATACTCGAATCCCAATATTTAAATCAAACACATACCCAGTGAACGAATACCCGAATAATCAAATATTTGGGGCCAGCCCTAGCTCAGTGTGACATCTAGTCTCAGACAATCACACATCATTCTTTTAAAGTCTCATGTAAGGCTGTGTATAGTAACCCCCCCCTCCTGGTTTATGTCATAGATTGTATATTTAAATGGCAAACCCTCCGTGACGTCACCTATAGCTTTTCTCAGGAAAGTATTTGAACACCGCACTGTGCTGGGTCTGGCCATCGCCGTCATAGCAACACCCCCCTATTTGTTATAATATGAAAATGCATGGCTAATATATTTTTTATAAAAACTATTTCTCCCCCGTACAGTTGTCATGAATGAGACCAGCTATAGAGACCAAACCCGTTTTTTGAACCAGGCTGTAAACATGTTTATTTTCGCTCTAAAGTTTTTGTAGCCATCCTCAAGTTGCCATTTGATGAACTGCAGTGTTTGGCACTTTCGTGTTGTATTCATTTCTCAGCACCAGAGAACCCCGCTTGGGATTCTGCTAACGTAGTTAACTAAATGCTATTTAATATGCACGTAGTAGCTCTACGATGCCCAAACAGACTGCCCAAGGTATTTAAAACAATTCTGGTGAGTGTTTTATGAGTGAATTATATTATGGACCATGCATAATCTCTAAATGTAGGGACAATTATATAATCACATTTTAGATAAGTTGGCACCCAGTAAGTGGTTATAAGTAAGTGGTCAACTCAAAACCAAAACTACTTAGGCCAGAACATGGCCAATTCATTACTCTCCAATTGTACTTGTTCTACCTATCCTATACTTTCTAGTGGACCAACCACTAACGCCATTATAATCTTTCTGGGAATGTAACAACTAGACAACGAAAGCCTGAAGAATCGCAGAGAGAAGGCTTTCATGAATGAGGAGTAAAGGCTCAGTCAACCAATGATATATAAAGTCAGTCACATACTGTATTTCTATGAGGAACGTCAGATTGTAGCATTACGTCCTGCCTGGTTTGTAGCTACACACAGTATAATGTTAGCATAAAACGTGAACTATTCTGGGCCATCCCAAAGGAAGGAACATCTCAAACTCTCCCTTCAGTCACCCCTGCTACAGCAACAACAGGCGTCACACTGCAGCTGACCTGATTCTTGCTCTCCATTTCCTGTTGCAGCTGAAATGTCCACCTTCTGCCTCTTGCTGCCGTCCGATGACTGGGACAAACTGAAAGAATCATATACGGTACGAGTCAGCGGTTTTCTAGCTTTTGGGCCCTTTTCACAGAGGTGTCAAAAACAGGTATAGCTCAGTGGACCTATACATAATGCAGGCTTCCAACTTCAAGCGCAATTCCGGCCTGCTGGAAAGTGTAGCCCTTGCGCTGTCCTACATCCAAAATGACCCACATTGTCGCTTCGGTTCGGTTGGATAGACCCCGGGGGCACGCCGTGTAGGCGCTAGCACGATGGCTACGCAAAGAATAAGGACAACGCGAGGGTTAATATTAATTTCTGTGACCTATATTTAATGGAAAACCATGCCACCAGAACAACGTGTGTAAAAAGGGACAACCAATGGTTAAAAAACTGAATCTGAAATTTCACAAAAGGTATAAGACACATTCAGAATAGTGCTTAAATTGGATTTGTGTGTGTGGGGGTTCCTCCTTATGTCAGGGGTCTGGGGACAATATGAGCATCAAATACTTAACTTTACTGCATTCTTGTCAATTGTAAATCAAGTTAAAGTGGAAACGTAAAGGAAAACAAAATCCAGGCACCAGGTGACAAAATATGTTGCAATTAGGCTCTCAGGCATGCTAAAAAATAAAATTCCCTGATATTCCATAATTCGAGGCAAAACAATGATGACATTTCCAGACTTTGCATATCTGGAATAGACTGGAAATTCTATGATATTCCAGAAATTCCATGACCAGTGGGAACCCTGAAAATGACAACTCTGTGAAAATGGCCAAATCACCTGTGAGCCACAATTAGAATGGCATCAAAACTTGACAAATATTATTTATTGCTAAACAAACGTAGCCTGGCCAAGATTATATACATTATTATTTTAAAGATAGTAAATAAATAAAATTCTAGAAGATTTATAATAATCAACAACAATGTTTCTTAGCCTGTTAAGAGCCCTGAAGCCCATCCACAAAGAAAGAGAGGGCATATTAAACCAGTATTACTTTTGTTAACTAAATGCTGAATGTGATAAAAGAGAGAGGGCTTCTGGCATCTGATAAAATGTCTTGGCCATTAAGGCATCGATTATTGTGATGAATCCAACTTTTCTTCGCTCCTCAACATTTAGCTGTGCAGACACGCTTCCAGAATACATATATAAAGTTTTCAATATCTTTCGTATGCTAATCTGATGAATTGATGTTACATGTTGGATTTGTGTCTGACTGTGTGCATCTGTGCTTTGCCACCTTCGTTTCTTCACGGCACCAGCCAGCAGGTGAGCCTGAGACAGGTGGCTGGTTCTCTGCTCTGCTCTGGATACCGCTTTCTTTTCAGGCTCTTTGCGGATCTCATTGGCTGCTCGCTTCACCAGAGCACTGTGAACTCACAGGGTCAAGGAGCGGAACTGTAACACGGTGCGGCCACTAGGGCTGTGTATTGGCAAGAATCTGGCGATACGATGCGTATCAGGGGCCACTATTCGATATGTCATTATGGTTCGATATATATGGTAAGCAGGGCAATATATTGCTATTTCCAATTTGTGGGAAAACTGACAGCAATGCTAATGTGTGGCGCCGCTGCAAAAAAACACTTATGTATATTTGCTCAGGGACTGCAGATGGAAATTTGCTTTAAGCTAAATCTGGTTTAAGAAGAGTTCCATTTTTGAGGTTAATGTATTTTGAACATTTACCTTTTTACAAATAAATTTAGATTTTTTTTATCGTGTTTTAGAGAATCAATACAGTATCAGTGATACTCAGGTGTATCGATATATTATTACACCCTTAGAAGCCACATCTACAAAAGAGATTCAACAAGATTTACCAATCATAAAAGCAGACTTCACATACAGTACAGTATGTATGCCAACTACTGACACTGGTTGAAAGACTGGATGTTAAGAAACTCCATCCAACAGGTTTACTACCAAATGCAACCAAAGTTTTCTGAATGTTGGATGACACCGTTCCAAAAATTACACAGCCAAATGGAGAACCCAGGAGATGTGAACTAGGCCATTTCAAGTTGCGATGTGTAGCATAATTATGCAAAGTGTATGTGCATTAATGTGCAAGCACGTGCATATATGTAATGTGAAAAGTAAGCAAACGGTAAACTAGCAAAATGTGAGATATTTGGTGAATTTGACTAAATGTCTACTAGCTTACAGTCGCTGACAATACCTTTAAGGCACATGTATACTTCTGCGGACAATGACTTGTGTCATGTCATCCGCACAGTCCGTGCACAGACCGTGTCCACAGAAGCATACCTAAGCCTTTAGGCAGCAATCCAGCTTTTGCTGTAACAACCTGTTTCATACACCACCTCAAATAGCAGATATACAGACAAGACAAATGATTTTGCGCAAACCAAAACAGTCATGGTTGAATAAACAAGAGGTGTCAAGGCCAGATCAAGCTGCAATGTGTAGCATAAATGTGGAAAGTGTTCAAGGATATTCTGTATTCCAAGAGTTCTTGTTTTTCCTCATCTCGGCGCTGCTTCTCAACAAGGCTCTGTTGCCGGGAGACCTCATCCAGGAAGTTGGACTCATCCTCGTCCAATCCTTTGACCATGTTCTCTATCCCCATGGAAACAAACAGACTGAGTACTCTGCAGAGCAGAACCACTGCATTTGTTCATATGAAATAAAAATACTTAATGGACGACAGAGCAAATCTGAAGGTTCACACACATTTCACGCTCAATACAAAAATAATGCATACCATTCACATTCAGGCTCAGATGATTTAACATTGTCTACATATAAGTGAAAAGCTTTCAAGGCACAGGAAGATAGACCCACTGAATTTAAACTGCTCCTCATACTCCTCTTGTTTGCGATCCTTCTGTTCTTGTAGCCGCTCAAACAGAGAACGAGCGTCATATTCCTCCTCGGGGGCCTCTGACAACACACACACACACACTTTTGGATCTGCATGTTTACAGGTATATTTTTGTCTAGAAGATTCAGGAGAATTCGGTGTGTGTTTGTGTGTGTGTGTGTGTGTGTGTGTGCGCACGTTACCTTCGGGGTCATCTGGTTTGCGGACTTTCTCCCATTCCTCCTGTCTCTTCTTTCTCTTTTCATCAAGCTCCCCCTCGGACACGAATTTCCTGCTCAGGTCAATACCCCCTGTCCCTCCCCCTGCCATTAGCCCTGCACACACAACCACAGGAATGAAGGACCACTGTCTGATGTCACAAAGCAGGGGAATTAAAAATATTACTGTGGTGTTTATATAATTTTACCACATACCTCTGTAATGTAATCAAGATAACAAAGGATGCAGAGTCATGGATATTTACCTGTGAATTAAAATAATTAGACAAAAACTAAAATGCTAAATCATTTTAGTGTTAAAAATAAGTTCAAATAAAGTTATTGTGGCAATTGTGCAGGTAAGACAAGCTAATCAAAACCTATGCATAACCAAATGACATGCTAATTAATGTGTGTTCTGCTAATGGATTTGAATGTCCTGTAAACAAGCAATAATTGGTTTGGTGGCGTGTACAAGCGTCAAAATCAAGGGCATTGCGACCCCTTGTGGCAATTCGAATACATTACAATGAGATAACAATATAATAAACAAATACATAATAAATCAAATAAAGCATCGTAACTTCTTGTTTACAGACATAATACGGTAGTGAACAATTACCAAAAATCAATAAGAAGATCTGTAAGTATAAATTCTAAAATGCCTGAATAATGTATCTAGGTTACAGTACTGGCTGGCATTTCCCATTCATTTAAGATTCCCCACGGTGTCTGGAAAGTCGCTAAAGCATTCAGTAATGAATGTAAAGACGACAGAGTCCGGCTTAGACGAATCTATCTAGATGTACCGTGCAACTTGCTCATTATTGTCATTGATAATTGTTGATCATTGATAACTGTTGATCATAGTATTATCAACAGAGGGGTGGGGGGCGAGATGGACCTGTCCCGAACAGACATAACAGCAGGCATGTTTGTCTACAAAACTGCTGAACAATTATACATTTTTCAATATTTCCACGACAAAAAATTTGACATTCAAAAATGGATTGTACGTAACAAACACGGTGTATCTACATGCGAAAATAAATGGACAAAGAATGAACCTGTACACTGGTTAGCTTTAGCTAGCATCTAAAAAATAAACGGAGTTGTTATTACCACTACCAACTTAAACAGATCGTGTCAAGAAATGAAAACACTATTTTACGGCACGCATGCACCCATGCACATAATGGTATATACGTTTCAGTCCGATATTGTGTCAAATCGATCTGTCAACGCTAACTTACCAAGCTAGCTCACCAAATCCAGTGTCACTGTTAATATGACTCCCCTCGACGCTAGACGGGCAGCACATTAGTTCCGTCCTTCTCCTACATTATTTACCCGATATGCATTTACCTCTTATCTACCCTCTCCTCATCCTCCACCTTCTTCTTCTTCGCCCAGTACTCATTCGATATATTCTTAATTCCGATGAGATTAGATGAATTAATTTTAATGTCGGTATTAATAAAACGTTTATTATTTTATTTATCAATTTATTAGGGACCCATTCAAAACAGGTGATCTTGACTAATAGTCATGCTGGTCATTAACATTAAGGAACGTGTAGCCTACCCTCACCCCTATGCTCTCTCAACCTTATTGTCATATGTTCCCTCGGCCAATTCTCTTGGCACAGGTGTCCAAGCCAAGGCTGAAAACCAGACCAAAAAAACTCACTAATGTGTGTTGGGTCTTGGGGGTATAACAGGGGGGTTATGCACATTACGGACAAGCAGCTCTAATGCGGTGGGAACGATTTGGATTAAAAATTGTAAGATTTAAAATGTTGGATGTAAAAAATATTCAGGAGGGAACACGGGACCCCGTTTGGATGGAAAATATATCCATAGGTGCTGAGGAGGGACAATAGTAGAGTGCACCCCATGTTCACCTGTGTTACTGAGCTATATACTGTGTTATTCAGCTGTGAGCAGAGAAGAACAAACAGCATAGCCTCTGGCCAAAGTACAGAGTGTAATAGCCTGTGATGTGATGGCACTTTGGGCCACATAACAGGTCTTGGTCGAAGAGCAAGCTGCCAAGTCTAGTGAGTGTAGGCTGCTTACAATATATTACTCCACCATGCTGATATTCTTCATCCTACTATGGGCCTGCATTTCCCTCTTCTTTCTCCGAATCCGGAGGCCCAAAAACTTTCCTCCAGGACCGCCTGCCCTCCCCATGCTGGGAAATCTTTTTCAAATCAATCATGGAAACCCAATAAAGGACATAAACAGGGTAAGGCAAATGTTGAACAAACAAGAACAGTATTTTATAAATGCATACAAGTTTGTTTCATATTTTGTGTGTTGTTGTATATATATACTGTATATTTACACAGTATATTAAATATGTAATGCGTCTCTTGAAACAAATTGAGAAATTGGTATATAAATGCCTAAATGTTCTGAGCAAGGGTGTGATCGTATTTACAGTTCAATGGCTGTTTGTCCTCTCTGCGGGCTTGACCTCTGTGGGTAATGCATATTAAAGACTACATTTGGATGGTTGATGGTTAAATACACAATTACACAAAATAAACTCAGTTAGTTCACATTTTAAGAGGATTTTTCCCATCTATCCAGTGTAATTGAATCACCACACATTTTTTACTCGCAAAATTCCAAAATAAGAGTTGCACCAGAACACCAATTTTCACCTCACTTGCTTAATATTAATAATATAATCTTTATTTGTATAGCACTTTTCATACAGAACTGTAGCTCAAAGTACTTTACAGAGAGGAAATACATGCACAATGTGTCATATTATTTGCTGTAGTGTGCTGGAGGGGGGGGGGGGGCCATCGGGTCGAGTGGAGACAACAAACTGGGCAAGCTGGAGCCATCATGAAAAACACCTCTCACCCTCTCTATGCTGAGCTGAGGCAGTTTAGGAGCTCCTTCAGCCATAGACTCATCCAGCCCAGAGCCTCAAAACGTTTTGGGGGATCTTTTTTGCCATCAGCCATTAGACTCCACAACGCAGCAGCACCTAAGGGACGGACTTTGCACTGAAACTGACTGTACTTATGGCACACACATTGCACTAATGCACTTTTTACTGCATTAGAAGGTGGGGACATGCTGTATGGTGTGTGTGTGTGGGTGTATATATGTATAGGTATGTATATAGTTTTATGTATGTATGTATGTATGTATGTATGTATGTATATATATATATATGGGTGTATGTATGTATGTGTTTGCATATGTGTACATTATGTACATTTACCAGAGATAAGGTTTAATGATAATGATATACATTGCCTTGTGCTGTTGTAACCAACCTGAATTTCTACTACGAGGGATTAATAAAGGAACATCTTATCTTATCTTATCTTATCTTACAATTGTGCTTCCCATGAATAAATACAGAAATACAGAAAAACAACAGTAATGAAAATGGTTAAAGGAATCAGATTACAAAAATATTTTTAAAGATAAAATGTAAACAAGTGCATAAGGTATTTCCCGTATTCTTTTTGTTGCTATGTCAGATTACAATTAGCAACATGATGGGTATAAGAATGGTTAAAAGAATATAATAAGAATACATATTATACTGAAATTACATGTCTAAAATAGAATACAATAAAATAACAGCAGATTAAGCTACAGACACTTTGCATGCACCATTTTCTGTAGCAGTTTAGCAGTGCTTTGAACACACATTTAGAGGTTGATCACCCATAATCTCTCAAATATATTTCATCCTCCCCAGTTTGCAAAGAGCTATGGCAATGTCTACAGTCTGTTTATTGGCCCCAAATCAGCAGTGGTCATTAATGGGCTGCAGGCAATGAAAGAGGCTCTAGTCACAAAGGCTGCAGATTTCTCTGGACGACCTCAAGACATGATGATCAATGATGTGGCCAATAGACAAGGTAACTGGATGATTATACGTTGAAAAAACATTTATGTAAACTTCTATTGTGTATTCTACTCTACACTATCTTAAAGAAAAAAACTGTGACTGTGCTGTAGGGGTTATTATGGCAGACTATGGCAATCGTTGGCGGGAACACAGACGCTTTGCTCTGACAACCCTGAGGAACTTTGGCCTGGGGAAGCAGTCAATGGAGGAGAGGATTCTGGGAGAAATACAACACATAACTGAACCACTGGAGAAGAGTGTTGGTATGTCAGTTTAGCAATAATTACTGTATATTTGAATCAAATTATCTGTGTGTGACATTGCTTATGTCATAGGTAATTGCGAGGGAATTATATGTACTGTATGTTTATTTTTATTCGTTGGTTTAACACCTATACAGTAAAATAAAACACATTTTAAAGGTAATATAAAAGTATATGTGTGTGTGTGTGTGTGTGGTAGAAACCTAAAATTGCTATATGAACCACCACCAAATATTTAAATTAAACGTCAAATTAACATGATTGAGGATTTCATATAAAATAAAAAATAAAATAAAAATAAGAATTTGAGTAGTACACATCTTCCCTGTTGCCCGTTACATGTATTGTGATCTGGTAACATTGTACGTTGTTTGTGACTTCTCCAGGTAAAACAATGGACCCAAAGATGATGTTCCATAATGCCGCCTTTAACCTCATCTGTCAGGTTTTGTTTGCAAGACGCTATGATTACAACGATGACTTCATCCAGCTCACAATTAAACTCTTCACAGAGAATGCCAAGATAGTCAACGGACCTTGGGCTATGGTGGGTTAATACGCACTACCCCTTTAAGTTGTTAGTGGTGTGCAAACACACAATATTGTGGTGAATCAGCAATGTGAACACATGGTTAATCTCTCTCTATAGTTGTATGATTCCATCCCCATGATCCGTAAACTGCCCCTGCCATTCCAGAAGGCCTTTGAGAATATGAGGGTATGATAGATTCCAGGACACAAAATGTTTTCATTTTTAAGATACAATAAGATGTTTTCATAAAATTTGGTATGCAGTTATTATATTACAGTTGGCTGTATGTATTATGTATGTGTAAATTGTACCAGATATGTAAAAAACATTTGTTCACTTTTTTCTTTTTTTTAGGTTTATAAGACCCTAACAATGTCTATGGTTAGTGAGCATGCAGAGTCCAGGGTCCCAGACAAACCCCGTGACTTCATAGATTGCTACCTTGATGAACTAGATAAGGTGTGTGTGTGTGTGTGTGTGTGTGTGTGTGTGTGTACAGTACACCTAATAAGAGCTAAGTTTCTCAGACATAGAAACATTGATAAACAAACCATGTATAATCATTTGACAGTAGGCAGTTAGGAGGTCCCTTCCAAGGAACTACCACTACTATAGTCCCCTCTCTCTCCCTGTTTAGAGAGGGGATGACGGGTCCTCCTTTTCTAAAGCAGAGCTCATGTCATACGTCCTGGACCTTCACTTTGCCGGGACAGACACAACCTCCAACACCCTGCTGTTCGGCATCCTCTATCTCATGACTCACCCCGATGTGCAAGGTCTATCTATCTGTCTCTCCATCTGTCACTTTTGTAAAAAAAAATAAAAAACTTTTATTGTTCATTTATTTATGCTTAGAAAACTATAAACTATATTGCCTATTGCACTGACTGTTTTGGCCATTCAACAAGCTGCAGGGGTGGATGCTCTCTCTCGTTCTCTATTTGTCGGTCTCTTTTGTAAAAGGAGTAGGGCTGCCCCAAATACTTGATTGTTCGGGTATTCGTTCGTTGGGTATTCGATTTTAAATATTTGGATCTGAGTATTCATTTATTTCACATTATGCTCTCTCTAGCTCTCAATTCCCCCCCCTCCCCCTTCCTATCCCTTCCCTCGCAGAGCGGTGTCAGCAGGAAATAGACCGGGTCCTAGCAGGGAATGATCATGCTAGTTACGAGGACAGACACCAGATGCCCTACACACAGGTTTGCTATCAGGATACATTCCTCTATGCTGGGGCGCATGGGGATAGAGGGAAGAAATTGAACCGTTAACATTATAAGGGGCAGGATAGTCTAGTAGTCTGTGTGTTTGAATCCCAGCCAGAAGGTTTGACCTGCCTATAAGTATCTTTGAGTAAGATCCCTACCCCTGCCTACTCATACACATGACACACACTCTCACTATGAGTCGTTTTGGATAAAAGTGAATTCTAAATGATCTAATTGTAATTATCATGTGAACATTAATGATTTGTGTTTTTGAGACTTGTAGTTAACCGTCTAACTAATTATTTATTCTAAATTGGTTTAATTTACAGTATAGGTAACTCAATGTATAACAATGATCTGTTCTGAAGTGGTTTATTTATAGGTAACTAAATGTGTAACAATAAGATATTCTAAAGTTGATTATTTATAGGTAACTAAATGTGTAACAATAACATATTCTAAAGTTGTTTATTTATAGGTAACTAACTGTGTATCAATAACATATTCTAAAGTTGTTTATTTATAGGTAACTAAATGTTTAACAATGATCTATTCTAAACTCGTTTATTTATAGGTATCTAAATGTGTACAAGTATCTGTTCTGAAGTTGTTTATTTAGAGGTGACTTGTGTCTCCATGCAGGCCGTTATCCATGAGGTCCAGAGAAGAGCTAACACTGTACCTCTTAGTGTCTTCCACTGCACTACTAAGGACACAGAGCTCATGGGATACTCCATACCAAAGGTTAGCCATACATTATTACATACATGTTTAGCATAGTAGCTGGGTTTACATAGACCATTTTTTTTAGTTATATTCCCACATTTTTAGTTGGTAAAAATTAATGGATTAATTATAATCTAGGGCACAAAACAGGCGAAATACTATAAATTAAGGATATTTTTAAAATATAAATTTTTTGTATCGAGACGGCCCATATAAACCATTATGTAGTTAGACTATATTTTTTAAATATCTATGCTAAACAAGTATATTTGACATAGCAAACAAACACACATTTTACATGTTATATGATACATTAATTATAGACAATATACATATATTTCGAAAGTATACTGTAGTTCGACTAACATGATTGCCGCCTACAAAGTGAATATATTTTTTAATTATCCTTAATTTATAGTATTTCACCTGCTCTGTGCCCTAGATTAAAAATGTGGGAATATAATCATAAAATGCACCTTTTCATACCGTGATCACTTCTTATCAGCAAGTGACTTTTGGACACGACATCACACAAAATGTAGGTCGGGTCATGCACATTAGAACGCAACCAGGAAGTTATCGGGTTTAACCATTTACATGGTAGAATTCTTCTTTCAGTTGGGTCATGGAACGGGTTATCCTACTGTACCTCTCTGCTTCGGAATGACATTTTGATCAGGTTGGCCGCTTCTCTTCCGATCGTGGTGTTTATATGGAGCATTTTATTTCAGGTTGGGCTTTTAATCCGAATAAGAATAGTAGTAGGGCCCATGTAAACGCAGCTACTGACTTCATACAACGTAATGTCAAGAAGCCTTCAGACTGGAGTGCTCTCAGCCTTCTGTGGCCCAAGGTCATGTGCTCTGAATAACATAACTGTTAATAAGTCACCAATATGAAAACATTTCATGCATACGACTACGACTATGATATTCTCCATTATCATGTATCTGTCTTTGTGTGTGTGTTTTCTTACTTTTAGGGTACTTTGATCATCCCTAACTTAACATCAGTGTTGCATGAGGAGGGACAGTGGAAGTTCCCACATGAATTCAACCCTGAAAACTTCCTTAATGACCAAGGAGAGTTTTTTAAACCAGAGGCCTTCCTGCCATTCTCTGCAGGTGGGTTGGCTTGGAAGGAGAGGGTAATTTGTGGGACTTTATAAACTACAGATTTTAACGTCAGCACTTATATAATGACTTTTTGTCAAATTCAGTGAATATCTACTCATGGTCCGCTAACTGCCTTTTGTGTGTGTGAACATAAAAATATCTGGTGCGTCTACACAGCCCTGGGCTCTGTAAATATGAACACAAATAAAGTGGTGCAGACCGCCACACTTTCCCAGCATTGGTAATGCGTGTCAAATGTGGGTGAAGCTTCTGAGCATGCACCCTAAGAGGCTGAAGAGAGGTTCTAAGCAAGGATGTTCTCAACATTATCAGTTGTATTATGTTAACCGTATGTTTGTAACGTTATGTTTCCTCTTTATGTTCCAGGTCCCCGTATGTGTCTTGGGGAGGGCCTGGCTCGCATGGAGCTCTTCCTGATCACGGTGACTTTGCTGAGAAAGTTCCAGTTTGTGTGGCCAGAAGATGCTGGAGAACCAGACTATACCCCTGTCTTTGGGGTCACCATGACCCCCAAACCCTACCGCATGGAGGTACGACTCAGGCCTGCCCCAGAGAGGCAGGAGGGGTGAGAGAGGACAGAATGTGATGAAGCATGCTGCTGACAGAGGACTGGTTCTCAAGCCACAAAGGCTCATGGGAAAATGCAATTAAAAATAGTTTGCACTGTGCTTAATGTTTGGATTAAACAGGGGTTCTTAACTGTGTGGCTGTAGTCCTCTTTCAATCCAAAACATTTTAACTGATTTTACTCTGAGTGAGTGATATAAAAAAAAGATTAATCTGTAAGAACCTTTTCACTTTGATGAATGTCAATGTTCATCTCTTTGACGCATCTATCATTTAGTTTACCTATTCAAGGGAAGTTTTAGGAAGGGGCTTCCATTTTCAGCACAAAAATGTAAACAAACCTGACAAGCCTATGGAATGTTCATGGCTCAGAAGCATTTGTTTTCTAGCCCATTTGCTACAATTCTTAATTTATCCACCAGGTAGCGCAAAGTCACACGTTCAGAGGAGAGAATCAATCTTTAAACTTCAAGCAAACTCCCTGGACCGTGGCCTTGATGTAGTGGAAGCTATAGGGCTTGCGAGGTCTGATGAGCTACGTCGTCAGAAGTTATATGCTCCTTGTAGCGTCTCCCAAGGTGAACAGGTCTGGGAAGAAGGACCAAATAAACACGGTCCAAATGTCCTTCATGACGGTAGTGAATAATCAGTTCATACCATGCCTGGATCAGGGTCACTGGAACCTACCCCTGGAGCCAGGGTATCTGGTGGCTGCGCATCCCAGCCGAAAAGGCAGCGTGGGAACATTTGTGGACTACCTGTGAGATGGACCATACGGGCACTATCAACTCTCTGTCAATGGCTAGATGCTGGATGTAGCCTACATACTAGTCCGTTCATCATGGGTCATGGCAACATGGGTGTTAAGAGGGTCTACCCAGTCTGTTTTGTTCAATGTAGAATTTCTTTAGGGAGAGGCATGTTGCCGTTATGGGTTATCAGCGTGCCCCTGCTAAGTAAATATCTTGTTGCAATAGGTCAATATGTCCTTGGCCCAGGTAATAACTCTGGCTATTGCCTCTCTCTGAGTGAATTTTTATTACATTACATTACATGCATGCAAAAATAGTGAACAAATAGTCTAGTGTTTCAACCTTGGCTCTGTAAATGGGAACACAAAAAACGTGGTGCAGACCACACACACACAACATGGTTGTGTATACCACACAACCATGGCAATGCTCAACTAGCTAATATCACCAACTTTCATGGCCCCCATAATAACACTGGACGAGTCTCACCCTCACAACCCAACAGCATGCAGAGTTGAGTAAATTGCTGCAGAGGTTTGGTGATGTTTTCAACCTGTCTGAAAGGAACACAGGTAAATGCAAATTGGTTAAACATCACATTAAGTGATCACGGCCCTTCAGTGTGAGAAACATGATCTGCATGTTTTGCTGTGAATAGGGCAAGCGTTTTGTATAATAAGTGTAGTGTTACAGATAATTAAGACCTGTCCGTGCTGTTAGCTGTTTAATTAAACGTTTTTTAACACACCCTGTCACTGGAACCTGTTGGGCAAGCTGGCTATATTATTATTATCATGATTATCTTTCTTTTTTTTATTTTGTACCATTAGTGTTTTCATGTAACCAGAACGTTTATTGGAATAGTATAACAACAAATTGGAATGTAACAACACATTCTCACCGATGGTTAAGTGTGTCCCTCTGACCGGGATATCCGTACAGCCCATACCTGAAAGGCTCTCCTCCTTTGTTGACTTCTGCCTTCCATTGGTCGGAGTCCACCAATTTTTCTCGCTACTCAAATATTTTGTTATTTGTATTATTTGGGTCTGTTTATTGGTTTTTATATATTCAGTTAGGCGAACCAATTACATTATATGGTAATATACAACATCACATGCTGTAACCTATGCGGTTATTTCTCATATTAATCCAACTTTTTAATTAGTTAATTAATAACAAATAAAATGGTTGAGCAAGCTGGTAGAGTGGTTATCACATAGCCTACCAATAGCTGTGTTCTTCAGATCATGTGGGCGGGGAGAGAATAAGAGATAGACTGAACACAGTGCAGAGGACAGTAGGCTAATAGCTGTACTTTTCAGTTAACGTCAGAGAGCAGCAGTTTCCCCAGTTTAGGCGTACACGATCGTACGCCACCATGCTTATATCCTTCATCCTGCTATGGGCCGGCATTTGCCTCTTCTTCCTCCGAATCCGGAGGCCCAAAAACTTTCCCCCAGGACCTCCTGCACTCCCCATGCTGGGGAATCTATTTCAACTGAGTCTTGGGAACCCTCTGAACGACATAAACAGGGTAAGTAAGGCAAAGTGTGTGAACGTGCTAGGCCTAAATAAATACAGTTTATAATAATAATAATAATAATAATAATAATAATAATAATAATAATAATAACCTCAGGAGTTAAACATGGATTATTATTATTATTATTAATAATAATAATAATTATTATTATTATGTTGAACTCCTGAGGAGAGTATTTCGTTATTTTCTCCGTGCGATTAAAACAAATCGATCAATTCTGTGTGTATTCGTGCGTGTCCATCCGCACTCACTCTTCACTCCACGTTGGTGTGGTGTGTGACATTTTACCACCATTTATCACCTTCGCACGGTCAGGACGTCAACGTCATGAACTGCAGTGGCTTGAACGCCAACAGAGAGGGGGTTGTGGGCAGCGGATTGTTTGTCAATTTTGACCGCAAATATGTTTTTATAAGCTTCAATAAGGAGAATCTCCTCTCTTCTGAAGCAATAGTGCCAGGTAAAGTCAAGAGTAAACGAATGCTGATACTCAAATTACCATACACCTCTAACATTCCTCAGCCGTCTACCAGGGAATTTTAGAGCACTTCATGCTTCCTTCTGCTGACAAGCTTTATGAAGATGCTGATTTCATTCTCCAGCAGAACATGGCACCTGCCCACACCTGACCAATACCTGGTTCAATGATTAATGTGCCTGAATGGCCTGCAATCCTGACCTATACCCCATAGAAAATGTAGAGGGTATTGTCAAGAGAAAGATGAGAGACAAGACCCAACAATGCAGACGAGTTGCAGGATGCTATCGAAGCAACCTAGACTTCCATAACATTTCAGCAGTGCCACAGGCTGTATTGACTCCATGCCACGCTGCATAGATTCAGTAATTCATGCCCAACCATGTATTCAGTGCTTACACAAACACACTTTTCAGAAGGCCGACATGTCTGCATTTAATTTACTATTTTTACTCTTCTTATGCCATATTCAGATTTTCTGAGATAGGCCTACTTAATTTAGGGTTTTCATGAGCTGAAAGCCGTAATCGTTAAGACCGTTAAAACAAATACAGGCTTGAACTATATCACTTTGTGTGTAATTAATCCACAATATATACGAGTTTCACAGTGTCAATTGAATTAGGCTATTGAAATTGTTTAACTTTTCCATAATATTCAAATGTATTGAGCTGCATCTGTATGTGGTCCCGCTATCAAAGTGCTTGCATCAAAAACAAAACACAGAATCACTGCTCACTGAATAACATAACCTAAAGTTAGTTTAGTTCTTAAAACAGGGCTGGGGAAGACAGCAGGCCAAAATAACAGAAAACAAACAAAAACCAGGGTACGGTAGCTCAATAGTGTCAAGATGTCCGCGAAGGCGGGTGTGTGGTCTAATAATTATATTTACCGGTATGTAAAATAAATATTTGTATAGATATTATTAAATATCTTAATTTATGCTTTTGGAAAAGTTTATTTTGCTGCAGCAGGGGGCCCCCACTCCCGACAGGGCCCCACGCAATTGCGTGGTTTGCGTGATAGGAAACAACGCCAGTGGCTGTGCGTTAAACCACGGTCACATGTTTACACAAAACGATGAAAGCGATTGTTTTGTGTTTTACCTTAGTGTCTCTAGTCTAGCCTGGCTGCGCCAGATCATTTTATTTCACTGAGATTATATTCACAAAGTGAATGGTCTGGTTACACCAGCCAGGCAAGACAATAGGCTATGATTTGTCAGTGCTGTAGCGCACTAAACCTGGTCCAATGAACTGCAAGGAAGGATATGACCACAACATACCTGTAAATGATTCAATTTTCAAGGATTCAATTATAAAATGAGCTGACTACACAGGTTGTTGTTTTTCAGAAGGGGCGAGACAGACACAGCTAATTCAAAGGAATGGCTCGTTATCAGGATTCTAACGAGCCATTCATTTGAATCAGCTGTGTTGGAGCAGGGAGACATCTAAAACATGCAGGGCGGTGTTCCCCGAGGACCAGGGTTGGGAAACACTGCTCTAGTCTACAGAATCCTCTTATAAAAGGTCTTATAAAAATCTAGGAAAAAGATGAAGCATCTCCATTAACATACATTCATTTTTTTCTATCTTAAAGAAATAAGAATAATTTTCATATCCATATTTTTTATTGAACAAATATAAACAAGTGAAGTGTATATATTTAGCCAAGCATATGTATATGTACAGTAAATATATGTACAGTATGGCACCTTTCACCGGCTAAAACAAAATGAATTACAAAGACAGCCACAACACCCCTCATTTGGAATAACCAAATAATTGACTGCTTTTTAAAACAGTCTAAATTTAAACAGAATATAAACAAAGATGGAGGCAATGCATTCCACAGTTTAGGTGCCCCTGTGGGACTGATCGGTCCCCTCTGGTCGTCCAATGAGTGTGAGGAACCACTAACAACCTTTGACCTAATGACCTAAGACTAGGGCTGGGCGATATACCGGTATATATCAGTATATCGGAATTTTTTCAAAAGAGATATAAAATGAGACAATATCGTTTATATTGATATAGTTATATTATGTGTTTATTGATGATTTTTTCGATTTGTTCGTCTCTCCCTCCATGCCTGCACTTGGCCTTAGGAGTGGAGTCAGGAGCGAGTGATTTAGCGCGTTCAGAGTGTCAAAGGGGCGGAGACACCAGAGAAAGCTCACATGTCAATTAATGTCGCTAAAAATAAAAAATTTCACATTTTTGTCAGGTTTCCTGTTTTTTCTCTATGCCTGAAGATTTAGCCCACTTTATAGAAAATACCGATATATATTGTGTATCGGTATTCAACCTAAATATATCAGGATATTATTTTTGGTCCATATCGCCCAGCCCTACCTAAGACTACATTTGTGAAGCTGCAACAGGTCAGAGATGTAGCCAGGAGCATGTTTGCGCAAAGCTCTAAACGTGGACAAGGACCCTATATCAGAAAGCATCTTTAACACACTCTGAAACTAACCCTGAACTCTGAGTTGATGAACTCTGAAATGAAAGTCAGTTTCAGAACAGCTGATCTGAGTTTGTTTAGTCAACTCTGAGAATGTTTGCTCTGAGTTAAGCACGTGCATGACAACAATAAAAAGCCATTATCAACGGAGCTCCGATACTACGCTGCAATATGGCGACCGCCAAGAAAAATATAAAGCTTAGCATGCTTTATAGCAGAAAATGTTCATGCTGTTTCCAACTTGTGGAAAGTAACTTAAGAAAATTATACTGTACATTGGAGCAAGCAAACATCTCTGTCTCTCAAAAGCAAGTATACTTATTGGTAGTTTAAACCGCTTTTACACTTTTCAAACCCATATTGGTATTGGCCTATGTTGGCTGCAGGGAACATGGCCGGCTGAACTAGGCTAGTCTAGTTTTATACTTGTTTGAAAGTGCCTGCCCTTAGTTAGTTAATAGTTAATAGTTTGGATGGACAGCTCCACAGATGGACTTGTGGCTAACAATCCATTCGGCATGTCAGGTTAGAGACTGCCACTAGGTTGACCAGAATAGTAAAGCCCTGGTTGGAATGGATGCTAATGCATTTCTTTGTCTTCCCTCTCCTCCCCAGCTTGCAAAAAGCTATGGCAATGTTTACAGCCTGTTTATTGGCCCCAAACCAGCAGTGGTCATTAATGGCCTGCAGGCAATTAAAGAGGCTCTAGTCACCAAGGCTGCAGATTTCTCTGGACGACCCCGAGATATGATGATCAATAAGTTG
>JAODUK010054354.1:0-18665 GCA_027564635.1 Typhlichthys eigenmanni
CCCTCTCTCTCCTGCTTCCATTAATCAGCAGCACATAGGCAGCAAGGTGTGAATGAAGGCTCAACACACACTGCAACCACTTTCGCCTTGCCTGGGCAGTTGTTGAAGATGATGACGACGACAAGATGGACACATCTGTCCTTGTCATATCCCAGTGGTCTCGTTCAGCAGTTTGTTAGCTAACCGGCTAGCTCAAAAGCACAATGTGCTTGAGTCACTGCTGGGCACCGGTGCATTTCCAGGTCGCCGGACGCTTTCCTCCTCCTATGTCCTGGTTTGGCCGGCTTGTGGCTTTACCCAGGGTTATAGTGGGACTCTTCTAAAACTATATGGCTGTATCTGAATGGCCAATATACAAGCACTTAAATGTGAACACTTATTCTTGCAGCAAAGAATGATAATACAGCAAATAACTAATTACTACGTTCTGAGTATCCTCTTATAACTTAGGTCATTGAGGTTAATGTCCATATATTTTCACATAGCGTATATGGAAATGACATGGGTAGTGGGGTCGTCTATGTGAACCATATGTTATATAACCATGATAGCGATGTTGTGCATGTGTCTGTCATTATCTGAAAAGTGGCACCTGTAGTTAGTTTGGGTCCAGTTAAATGTTTCACGAAAATGCTCAAATGTAGAGTGAAAACGTTTTGCAGAGTAAAATCTTCAAAAGAATGCTTTGCACCATAGCCAAGGGTGGTAAGATGAAGAAAGCCATTATGAACCACGGCATTGCCAACCACAAGATCGAAACATATTTATAACACAAGTCCCTTTTGTTGGTTGTATTTTCCTTTAGCGTGGGTATGGTTTGACAGCATTTTTCTAGAGCCTGTCGTGTGTTTGATCTTCTCAAATTAATGTAAGCCAGGATTTAAGTCAATCTGACTTAATATACTGTTACACAGGTACCACACAAGCCCAACTCTCAAGTAAATACTTTAGCCTTCAGTCTGGCTCAAGCTGCCATGAAACTTCTTCTGGCTGCCTGAAATGCCTGTCAGAGGTTGTTTTTTTTTCCACTTTGACGAATCACCAAGCAACGGCAATAACAAGAAGGGAAAATGAAAATGGCAATGACCTAATTGGTAGAGATACTCAAATTCCCTCCTTTTGAAGTAGCTCTCTGAAAGATCTGTTCCCATCAGGTGTGCCGTTCACGTAGCATTCCTGCGGAACATAGCACACCCCGGTGTTGTTATGCATGTGCACGCCATACACAATCACGTGCGCGCAGAGGCTTAATGCTAAAGTAATTTGGTCCACCCCCACTTGTCTGTCATCCGTGCCTCTTAAAACGGGGGTGTGTTATCTATGAAACACACATTCACACACGTGCACTCAAATAGCATAGCAAACACAGTTGAGCCCAAAGGCTTGTGGTTGCCATAGCTGCCCACCTATTCACTGGGGGACACACACACACACTCACCTGTTTGGATGCTACTGTTTGGCCTGACGTCTGGAGTTGACCTGATGACAACGGTATTACAGTATCTTCATGTCTGCAGTTTTTAAGTGGTTGTTTATACTTTCCTTAAAGTCACCATGTGTGAGTCAGGGTAGTTTCCATCGTATTTGGGGAAAGTGCCTGTCTGTCATCGCACCACACATTTTCTGTCGGGTGCGAACAAAGACATTTGATTGGAGCGTAAAAACATGGCTGTTTTCTCAGATGGTTTCTAGCGATATCACCACTCCGTGTACTGCGTGTCACATAGCGCACGTTGATCTCACTTCATAGCATAGTTTGAACCAACCCTCCCCCTGTGTCCTCAGCTCCTGGAGTACATCGGCAAGGGGAAGAGCATCGTGGACGTGGGTTTGGCCCAGGCCCGGCAGCCTCTCACCACCCAGTGCCACTACTTTGAAGTGGAGATAGTGGACGCAGGGGAGAAGTGCTACATCGCCCTGGGCCTGGCAAGGAGGGTGAGATCTTTAGGCCAAGCGCCCCAAGCCTTGGCTATACCGTTATGCGCTAGCTCGATGCTCCCAAACAGGTCCTCAGCCGGCAACACTACCATGTACCTTGGCATGCGGTAAACGGGCCTTGTGGCTTATTTTGCTCTTACGAACAGGCTGTGCTAGTAAATGTGCCAGTCATTATTTTCATTCCCATTATTCTGCAGCTTTAATGGGCCATTTCAGAAAGATGAAACACCTGCAAGAGCTTTTTTTTTCACACCTCTTATTTGAGCCCTGTTCTGTTTTTCCGAAGAATGCACATGAGTTTCCCATTTCAGCATTAGCACTGAACTTCTGCAAGCTACTGTTATCACAATAAGTTGCTTTGATGAATGAAACACAAATGACCTGTGTCGCGGCATGGAGCTCACAAGGAGAGATGCCCACAAGGAGATGCGTAGTGACTTTGCTGGTGATAAACACCTACTCTAAAGTTTTACATGGGGAATCTGTCATCGGTATTAGGGTTCTTAATGCATATCTTTGCATAAAGCAGATATATTGTTGACTCCCATGTTTCTAAGAGTATAACACATCCCCATTTAGGGTACATTTTGAACATATCATAAAATGTGTGATTAATCGCGATTAACTACAGGCAACCATGCAATTTAAAATTGTTAATCAATTCACAGCCCTAGCGAATACAGATACGTTTTAACAAAATGTTCAGGAATTCCAAGGATTGAGCAATAGTTTCTCAATTTTGATTGTCTTGAAAAGCTGATTACCATTGTTTACCTCACACTTTTGTCCCACACTTTTGTGATGTATGGGTAACGATTTGTGAATGTATAATGCCTTGTTATGCTTTGAAAGTGTGAAATATTATTGACTGCCATAGCCAAGGCATGTGGAGGGCTGCCAGCACAGTCTCTTCCAGGGTCAAAACATAGGCGCATTTTAATATAAATCCAACCTGTACAGCACTTTTCAAGGACTCTGAGGCATTTTATAGAACACAATTGAGCGATAGACCGTGCATACAAAAAACACATTAAAAGGGTAGTTCATTAGGTTGTCGTTTGGTAAATAGATTCTAGCTGTGAGTTGAACACAAGCGTGTTTTTACCGCCATCTAGCATTTCAACTACCAAATCTGGCTCCACTTTTTCTTTGTGACGTCTGAGAGTATCACTTTTAGTTCTGCATCGAATGAATAGCAAATGAAAACCCAGGAGAAATGTCTTTCCGCCCTTGATTGAGATGACAGTATCCATCCATCAGCAGACTGTTTAACTTGCCCCGGTGACTTAGCGTTTTTCATTATTGTGTATTTGGTGGGGGCGGGCTGGAACAGCATGTATAATTACTTTTTTATGTCCAGAATGAATGAATTTTGGCCCAGTTTACTTCCACTGTATACGAACAGGCATTCAATAACGGTTGAACCGACAAACTGTCTAAATACACTACACGTTTTCATAAATACACTATACACTTTATTCTAGATATAAAGATTAGGCCAGGCACAGGAAAAATAAAAGCCTTGTATGCACATTTAAATGTATTAAAGTAATATCTGGATGTGCACAGGGTGTACATCCAGGCGCACAGACTATGCCTGTGTGCCTTTCTGTGAATTTGGGAGTTGTGTAACTGCGCAGACTGCCTGTCAGCCCAACAGCATTTAATTCTGCAACAGAACAAGCAGAATGTGCTACAACATGAATGCACATTTGTGCAGTCACTTTGTGTATACAAACACAGACAGACAGCTCCCTGCCAGCGAGGAAGAAGTAAGTAGAGCAGTGATAACTCCCAGGTCTGATTTCTTTCCTTTCAGCCAGAACTCTCTCTCTCTCTCCCCACCCCGCCCCCTCCTCCTCCTCCTCCTCTGGCTGCATCTGGCTTTCATTATAAAGACATTAAGCCAAAGACCAGGAGAGGTGATAAAGCAGCAAATTGAAGGCCTTGGTTAATAACTGTTTACTCCGCAGCAGTTGCAGCATTGCCTGTTGGTGCTGTTTGCACTGCATCTTATGGTCAGAGAGCAGGCCTCAAACCCAAATCAACTCATCAGTGGCCCACGGCTCCCTGTAGGCTGCTCAGGTTGGTCTGTCTGTGCCTTTCTATTGCTTGGTTTTGTCCTTGGTTGTGGACTAAAGGCTCCACTCTGTACTTAATTTTCTCTTCTCTGCCGCAAAAGCAAATGCAGCAAGTTAAATGAAGATAGTCTCTCTCCCTCCCCTTCCCTCTGGAGCTCTCTCTGCATGATAGAGTTGCCGCTTCCTACCACCCAGCATCTGAGATAACGCTCCATACATCTCTTTGATCATAAAAAACTAACATTTTGTAACCAATACAACCGAACATTTTCAGTTTAAAGGGACACTCAAGTTTGCATCACACAAACATTTTTTTAGCTTGAAGCTCCAACAGTACATGCCACAATACATAGCTGCTGAGTGGCTGGCTCGTTTCTCTACTCCTCTGCTAAAGTGTCTCTCTACTCCTCCCCATACGTCCTCACGCTCATGTTCACGCGCTGTTGAGTTTCAGCCACGAATGATGAGCTGGAGCATGCAGTTGGGGTTCTAGGGACGCTATCACCCCATCAAGGAGTTTGTGTATATTTTAACCTCTATGTGTATGAAAAGAGTAAACCCCCCCCACAGCCACATACTTTGGCATTTCCGGCCCCTGCTGTGCAGTCCATATAGTACGCTTGTTTGTGTGTTTGGTGGAATGGAGCTTAATCTGCCATCTGTTATGACCCTGTTGTGATTCCTAGGCCTGCCGTGACCTCTCACTCCCCCTGCCTCCCCCCACAGATAACAGTCTGGGTGTATGTACAGAATGCATACACGTGGTAGCGTGCCTCTTGTGTATCCAGCACACATCGGCGGTTGCTAAGGCGTGCGGGACAAAGAGAGAGATCCCGATTCTTGTTACGGTGGGTGGTGGGGAGAAAAGGGTGGGGGTGGGGGGGGGGGGGGGTGGAAGCCAAATATTGCGGCTGGAGGAGGCAGGCTGGAGTCGTGGGGTCGGGGAGTGAGTGGGGGGGAGGGGAGGGGGGCACGGAGGTCCAGGAGCCAAGGAAGTGATTAGAAGAACGACAGGAAAGCCCTTGTCTCCCATGGGTAAAGAATGCGCACCTATATTGTACAGTATGTGTCTTCCTGGACGCACTTCCAGCCAGGAGCGGCTGACCCAACGGGTCGGACACTGTGGAGGGACAGGTCCATCGGAGGAGTGGAGAATGAGGAATGAAGGAGAAACGGCGGTGTCACCTTCCTCTGTATCCTTCTAACATTTGGCACGACGCAAACTGACCCCGTGCGCACACAGCCCGGAATGGCAGCGCTTCCCGTTGCGGCCGGGAGTTAAAGTCCTGGGAACGGTTCTCTCTTCCTCCCGTGATGCAGCAGTCCTGCTCGCTGCTCTGACTGCTCTGCTCGGCATGTTTATTTTGCCACGGCCCCTTCATAACAGAACAAAGGAGACGTGTCTGTGCCAAGGCCTCCTATTTGGTTGACGTATAACAAACTTGCATACAGTGCACACGCTCATGGGTCCTCCATGGCAGTGAGCTGACCTTGAATGTCCTTGCACTCATATATTAGTATTCTTCTCCTGCTCATCAATGAAAAACACAATCCCAAGCATGCATGGATGTTGCAGCATGCTTGGGATTATTATTATATTATTGGGATCATTATGTTGAAGAACTTTGAACACTTTGCGTGTTTAAGATCCAAAATAAACCCTTATATACATAACACCCCGCAGTTTTTCAATGTGTATATGCAAACCATTTACAAGCGCTTACCAAAAACGGTGAAGTAAATGTTGAGTTGCTTGGTAGCTGCCGTTTAACCCGATGAGAGAAGGTTAGACAAACAGACCAGCATGTGTTTTTCAACATAATCCCTTGCCCCTATTGGTGAGGTACTTGGTAATGCATACATGTACCGACACACAGAACTTTCCCTCCCTCATTCGCCTCACACACCCATTACACTGGTAATCCTAGTCCTAGTGTTATTTTTAGCCGGATCGTTTACACGGCAGGGGAGATAGCGGCAGCAGATATGCGCTCCTCTCTGCTGGGCATGTCCCGCTCCGGGACATTTTGTTGGCTGCCAGTGTTCAGAGATGGAGGCTCGACCAGTGACACGACGTAGCGGTCGCGGATCATCTGATACGCTGTGGAGAGTTTGTTGTTTTTGGAAGTGCCGTGCGTTTTTTTTAGCCGATGGCTTCTGCGGGACAGCTGGGATACTGACCCGAGGGTTCACGTTTAAGTGGCCCAGTCTAAAATGGAAAACTGACTCCTGTTTTTTTTTCCATGGGGGGGGGTTTGTGGTCTTTATTTTCATTAGTTTTCAGTTCCAACACACTGCGTTATGATATGAAGAAATGCATTGCATAATGTTGACAATAAGTAACCATTGTCTCACTCCCAAAATGTTTTACTCTGTGAAAACGAAAGCTTCTGAGAAATGCCACAGCTCTCGAGTGTTGTTTTGCAACGCAGAGCAAAACACCCCAGTGCGACTCCACCACACAGCCATAAGATTGATTATCGAGAAGCGCAGCAGATTGCTTCACAAATCTTTGGATTGAAGCAACGGATAGACTGTGTACTGTGCAGACGTGTTGCGTTACAGATGATGGACCCAAGAATTACGAAGATAGCTATAAATACAGAGGTATTAAGCAGCAACAACCATATATCAGACGCAAGTCTGCGGTTTGCAGGGAGCGCAGTGAATCCCAGCCTTCTTTGTTCTAAGCCACGCTAACATTTTCAGTGTCTAGTTGGGCCGCCGATAAACCACCGATGCAAGTCATCGATCAGGGAGCCCTTGCACCGGGCCTGCTAAACCCCAAGACCTTCTTCTCCCCTCCCTACCCTGGGGATGCGCGGGTGCTATTCAGCCAGAAGAATCCTTGGACTTGTGGTGCAGACTAGTGGGGAGAGAGTGGGGAGCAGACTTGGCATATCATGGCTTTAGAGGCTTGGAGAGGTGTCCACATTCCTCACTGTCTGTGTCTTCCTGCACTGGTGTCTCACTCTGTCCTACACCCCCCCTTCACCAGCCCATCCTGTTTTTCCCCTAGCTCCAGTGGGGTAGTCAGTCGGACAGCACCATAGCAGATTTTCTTTTCCCCCTAATGTGTTTGTGGAGGATGTGGGGGGGGTGTTTCTTTGGCTGGCTGGCCTCAAATCTTTGTTTCGTCCCGTGTTGCTCCGTTCTGAAACGATCCCGCTCGTCTGTTTGGAGAAAGGCCTGTATATCTCCTCAGTGACCTGATTAATGTCTCCCCCCATGTAGCGCTGACACCTCATCTTATGAAAGGGAATACCAATTGACCTTAAAAAGAGAGACTGGTTATTCCTTTTTTATTTTTTGGAAGTGGAGGAGCAAATTTTTGCTCTTTTTCCCTCCTCACCACACGCACGCACTTACGTGCGCACCCACACAAGAACAAGAAACAAGCTAGAGAAGAGGGTATCCTAGCTATGGAGATGAAAGCAGGGCTCAGTGGTGTGTCATGTGTGTCTGCTAAAGGAGATGCAGGGTCCTAGGTCAGATAAACATCTCTGGGAATTACCTGTCACAATCTGATCTTATCCAAATGTTGGCCTACGGTTTATATCTGTTGGCATGGTGAAACCTGGAGAGACTTGTCCTGTATGCTGGGGACCAGCAGACACTCAAAGGGCAAAGCATTCTAAGGAGGTGGAATCCTTCTCGGCACCGAATTCCTTAGTATTTACGATGTGTTTTATTACGTACCGCACACTACTTGGTATATTTTTGGTATATTTTATTAGTGTGGCATACGGTAGTGGCCTACACACAGGCTACCCAGGAGTCAAGCAGAGTGGCACTGCCTTGTAAAAGTGCAAAAAGACGACTAATGCTAGCGCTGGAGGCTAAGGGACTGTCTAATTACAATGGTGAACGCTGAATGGTCATAAAAAATGTGTACATTTTAAATTAAATATATGCATCTAAATGACGTAGAGTCGTAAAATACATTTGTGAAATTGTAATCGGCAAAAATTCTTAAACCTGCCAGTCAGGCTTTAAAAAGAATTGTAATCGTAATTGGCCAGGAAAAATGTAATCGGTGCATCCATAAACATCACCCCAACTGAAAAAGTGAAAAAAACCTAAATGACAGGATGGGCCACGCACACAATATATAACCCAGATCTAAGTTTTCATAAGCTGTCGAAAAAAGCTGTCGAAAAAATGGTACATTGAACAGCTTGCTGGATAGTGATTTAAAGAAAATATTATGGTGTTTTGCTACGATGTTGAGCTAGGAGCTCAGGGACACACTAGTTGTCATAGAAAAGTTCAATAAAGCACAGAGATGCCGCTGCCAAAAAAAACGTTTTAGCCCAAATGTTATATTGTAGGATAGGTAATTTTAAATTTTCAACATTATTTATGAAAATTGCTTGGAACAAATATGTATTCACCTCTTCAGCAACATCCATACCGGTATTCGCATTTCTCTCTAAATATCAACAACGATCAGCGGGCTACAACCAATATACGTACTTCTATGGAGATAAGACTTACCTGCTGAACACGCTGCAAATAATTTGTGTTAATTAGTAAATACGTCCGGAACCCGACGTGCCTGGGGAAATATGTGAGAAATGAACACCGACCTGAACTGAACCCGTCATGTGTGGGCAGAGAGCTGAAGCGCTAGTCATCACTGGCAGGATGTAGATTTTCATTGTGTAGCATTGTCACTCACTATATTCTGTACATAATTCTAAATACTAATTTCAGTCTTGCCGTTTAATTTCAGCAGTAACCATAGCCTCTAGTGTTAAAAGATTTACAAGACCTGCAAACAGCCAGACTCATGTCATTAAGTTTCCCAACAAATTCTTCAGTACGTTTAATGTCACATTTGGGCATTTGAATTAAGTTGTTTGTAGTGCATGTCAATCAAATAATTAAATATAAAAAATATTGTACCTCCTGTCAAGGTGGCGGGTGTTAAACACAGTTAGCCAAGACTGTGTCCCAGACTTTACTCAAGTAAAGGCTGGCTCTGCAAGACTATCACGCCTGCTTAACCAAAGTGAGAAAAAATATATCTGTGGATTTGAGTGCACTCATTAACTGTGAAGTGTGAAATATTATTTCAGTTATTTACTGCAATACTTTTATGATTATAGTCAGGTTTGCAAATTACTTATGGCTACAGAAACGCAGGAAAATAATACTCAGGCATCGAGAAAGAAAACTGAGATGCTTGAAACCGGTGTTTAGTGTGCTGTGGGCTTGTCCAGCTACTGATTTTCTGCTTCTCATTGGCTCTGACCCTTCTGTTAAGAGAGTGGCAGAGATAAGTTTTGAGAGAGGTCTGCACCCAATACCAAACACAAAATGAAACTATATTGGAAATGGCAATATAAACAGTTATGGGAGGCAGGTGGTAAATGAAAGGTGTTTGCGACCTGAGGATTAGAAGCTGAGTAAGCCTTTTTAAATTAAATTGTTTTTTTTTCCATGGTTGTTTAGATATTGTACAATGTAGGTAATGTTAGGGAATTGAGCTTTAATTGCTAGAATTTAAGATGGTGTTTGTTGACACTTGCCCCTGAAAATAAATATCTACTAAGTATCTGTCATCTCCTTCAGCAAGTTTCTATATAAAATAAAAAGCTTAAACTCATCATAATTGAATTATTTGTCTCTGTGCAGGATTATCCCAAAAACAGACACCCCGGTTGGAGTCGAGGTTCTGTGGCCTACCATGCAGGTGTGTCTATTTTCTCTCTCTCACACACAGTCTTATCTTATCACCATCTCTCTCTCTTTGTATCTAGATTTGTCTCATTGGTGTCCAAAGACAAATTTTTCTATCTCTAAATATCTCAAACCATGTTTTAGATTTTGCAGCACCTTTTCCATTTTGCATTCTTTGCGGAGTCGTCCTGAAGTTAACTCTGCTTAAAGTGAGATGAATGAAACAGAACCTTCCTATGAAGTAGCTATCTGCTGTTTTTACAAAGCGACCATCTCTGGGCACCATCTTAGCTAAATGATAAGGTGCCCAGCTCAGACAGAGATCAAATGTAACTGTGTGAGGCCGATCTAACAAGACAAAATCACTTTACGACGAAGAAGAGGGATCATATCTCAGTTGCTCGTTGAGCAACTTTGGCCAATCTCAACTCAATCTGGGACCTGGTCTCTCAAATAGAAAGCTCAGCTGAGCAAAAACATAGCCGACAGCCCAACAACGCACAGTTGGGGTGAAGCTATCTCTTTGTGGTTCTGTGCTCATACTTGGTTGTTTGTGACAACAGGCCTGTGAACATTATCTCTTCAGGCATCTGCCTAATACCCTCACAGCTGCCATTCCAGGCTTCAACACCCCGCCGCTATCAAGAGATTAGCGATCAAACTCTTGGTCTCTGATATCAGGGCAACAGGAACTAGCTAGCTAGAAGCCGTGACACCAAGCAAGCTATAGTAAATATTTGGGTACGTATCTGACAATCTAGTAGGCTTATGTCACACGTTGGCTCTATAGTCCCATGGAAGGAAGCGAAAGCTCTTATCAATGGTATTATGGACTGAAAGGTTCCATGGTTAATGCTCTATGATGTGGAGTTATAGGCTTTGTACATTGAAAAATGTACATACTCCCAGTGCCACTTTCATGCAGTCATGATGATTCTATACATGTAGGCCTTTTTTGTTATTATTCTATTAAGCAAGTGCATTGGATTTATTTATATTAGAAACCTATGTATGCTTTTCCATATCAGCTATCAAAACACATCGTACTGTGCCCAGTGTGCATTCCAGTCATATTTTCAAGCTAATGTTTATGCTCTGAAATCCCCATATCCCAGCCCGGATTCCACGTATATCTCGCATATATAAATTCTAATAGCATTTGATGCCTTGCGTCCTACTGGGGTCTGTGGATTATACCTCACTACCGAGTGACGGAACAAGCAGTCTTCACCATGCCAGTCCCAGAGAGCTATTGCTGTGGTGAGCGCGGCTTGCTTGCTGCGCACTGGACACCACAGAAATGTGCACGCCCCAGCAGAGCTCCCATTAATCGTGTTTGTTAGAGACTAAAATGATGCATGTGGTTTTCCACGCTGAGGTCTGCCTTCCCGTGCTTGGGTAGAGACACGGACTCGCCTCTCAGCTACTCAAAATTAACGGCCAGGGCCGCTTCGTCTTCGTTGCCACGCACTCCTCTGCACAAGATAGGTGTTAGGAATGGAGTAAGAACCGCAGAAAAATGACACACCTGGGCATCCTTTGGTGGAATGCATAGTGGGCCATAGCGTCCGGTGTATATAGGCATAACATTATTGGGTGTAGTTTGCTATCAAACGTGGGGCTGTGCATTGCAGTGGCTCTACTGGGCTTGTACGGTTGCTGTTTTCTATTGCATTCAGGACAAATACCTGCCAGGATGTCACTGGCAGTCCAGAATACAGTAGCTCACTTATTTCTTTTTTGTTCATGTTCAGTCTAGTACTGCTACTTTCCAACTTATATATTTTTGCACGCACCCTTGTTTGCCGGGTGTTTCAATTCATGATGGGTTTTACTAGACACGCGTCTTGCCCTGATAATTGTGTGCTGGCTAATATTGGCTTTTTTCCACTCCAAATGTATTGCAGTCACATATGTACCTGTCAGCCAAGCATCTCGGTTTTAATGGCTTGTCTTCTTGTCTAGCGCGAGCCGCCTCTGCTGCCGTAGTGCTAGCACAGTCTCGCACTGCCGAGGGCGCCCGAGTGTTTGCGCCGCTCGCTGTGGACCCGCCATCCATCCTGTTGCCCTGGGTTTGGCAAGAGCAGCAAGCCCCATTAGCCTTATCTTCTATCTTCCTGGCACAGGGCCCCCCCCACCCCTCATTTAGTGAGTCACACGTGCTGTGACTCAACACCCACCGCTGCCGGCTTACCTCTTAGCGCCGCTGCTATCGTCAACACTACATCTGTTGAGCTTAGCCTGAGATAATATGGGCCACTCCATACTGTACATCAGTGACATGGCCCAACCTGTTTGCAGGTGATGTGGTATAAAAGCAATGATTCAGTAGGGTGTTGCAGGCTTCAGTGCCTAAGGCCTATGATGGGTGTACATAGGCAATTACCGTGGTGACCCTGGGTCATGTAATGTTGTAATGTAATCCCTCAACACATTCAGGGACGAATGTGTTGTGTGTTATTTGGGACGCAGTCAGAGAACCACCAAATTGTCCCTTGTTTTGATGAATTGAAAATGATCTAGTGCTGGGACGATTAGTTGTAAATACTTTGATTTGCAAAAAGTACCGTCGACTTGGCAATATACCTAGAAACTGTATACTCAGTTAACAATGTTAGCTGTTAGCACTCTGCTAGATGCAGCGTGTGTCATGCATTTGTATTAAAGCGTCAATGAAAACATTGCAAACCGCAGTGAAAACACTAATGCGAACACGGATCCATTGAAGCGTAGAAAATTAGCGGAGCCGTTTTCGCTTAATGCCCATTGTACACCACATGTGCAAACACAACGCATGATAGTGTTGCCAGGCTATCGTGGTTGCTGACTTTCGACAATTTGCTTTATTGTGTGTTACATTTTTTTTGTCCTGCCAGAAATGGAGTCAAAGTCTGCAATCTAACAGTGGCGTGTGTTGCTTCAGTGCCACCGCTGAGCCTGCTGTAACCAACGACCACTACAGAACGCTGCAACCAAGGCTATAAGCTATATGCCGCCGCACTGCCTACTGCTAAACCACCACATGAGCGGACTCGACTACTCTTCTCAAGCAGGCCTAACTAGAGATTACAGAATCGTATATTGGTTTATGTGGTTTGTGCACTTTACAGCAGGGAGCTCTCCGTGGCACAGGCAGTTTTTTTAAACTAAGCTGCGAGAATATTTGCAACCTTTGTGTGGTAATTTGTAAGCCTTTTTTATTTTATTTTATTTGTGTTTGTGTTTGAGGAATATATGAAGTCAATGTTCTCTAGGAAGGGAGAAGCAGTCTCCAACACCTAATCCTTCACCTTTCTCTACTGGTCACAGACTGTACCTAAATGACTATGTCCAGGACAGGAGAGTCTGTCCAGCCTCTACAACCAGCCCCACTTTATATAATAATGTAGCCCCTGGGATCAACTGTAGACCTATCTGGTTCTATTTATGTATTTACCTACCATTTAACTACCAGGAAGGTCTCACTGAGCCATGTCATCATGTTTTCAAGAGTTGTAGCCAAACAAGATGGCATCAATCAAACGTATTTAAAGAATTAGGTTAATAATAATACAATATATGAACGATTAAAGTGATCTTGTGTCTTTGAGCCATGCAAAGTTATATGTTTTAAGTATAGACGTCATCATCGTCATCAATGATGATTCCAAGGTACTTCAATTGAATTTACAGTACGGTACACTAGGACAGCAACTTGGGTTGTGCGAGTACAGGCACCGCATAGACATGCGCCCAGTTCAATCCTCTCCACAAGATATCATCCCAGCCTAGAGCCAAACCTCCCCAAACTCTTCTGCTTTTACTCAACACTGACCCGGTACCGCCATTCTCAACCTCTTGGTTGCCAAAATACAATTCTGCTGCATCAAAAGATAATGATTTCTGGAAGAACTGCGTATGAAGGCAAGCAAAAACGTGGCAGCCAAAATGAATAGCTCAGTCTTTGGTGTTATAGAAAATATTGTGTTGTACAGTGATAGTCTTTCAGATACCGTACAAAGAAAGACACCCAAGTCAACTTTATTTTCAGATACAATCTGTTTTATAATCTTTTGCATTATAATGTGTGGGTGTGTGTGCTGACTACATTGTCTAATAAAATTAAAAACTTTAAAAAGGGGGTCGTTGTAAAAGTCATTATGAGCATAATGACTATTAAAGGATTATGCTCACGGAATATGATATTTTCTTTATGGGGGCGGCGGCTTTGGCAATGCATGTCCTGACTGTTCTCTGATTCTGTTTTCTCAGCCTCAGGCCTCCTCCACACACTTGTCTCCCCTGCCTTAGCCTTAACCTTAACCTTAGCACAGCCTAGCCTGAGCCTCCCAAATCACAGCTCACCTTTGGCTGCCAGCACCACGGCCATCTCCAAAAATAACAGTCACAACTTCCTGTTTGGCTATTTTTAGCTCCGCTGAGAGCCAGTGTGTGGTGTTGTGACAGAGGCCCGCATGGCAGCTGTAGTGATGCAGTGTCTCCGCCCCCTCCTGTGCTCAGATAGAGATGGTTTAAACGGTATCCTGAGCCAGGGGACGGGTCCCATGACAACTCAATAAATATTTACCAGTGGCAGTCTTGTCTGCAGGCACCTTCCTTCGCAGTGTTTTTCTCTTACCTTGTTGTCTCTCGCAACTGTACAATGTGTCGTTCCGCTCGCTGTGTTCCACCTGGGCGATGTTGGCCTCCCTACGTTTTTCTTTTGTTGTTATAGTTTTATTTTTAAATATGTGTTCTAATAGACAACAGAGGCGTTATCGCTATGCAGTTCTCACATGTTGCTCGGTCTTCTGCTCAGTGTGGATGACACTGTTTGGGGATAAGTAGTGTGTTGTCAGCAGCTTTGGGTCAACAGTAGTGGTAGTAGTAGTAGTAAACTTTATTTATGTACCACTTTTCAAAACATGCAAGTACTGTACAGACCAAATACAATACCGCATCTACAGCAAATCAGTAAAACTATAGAAATGGTATAGAATAAAACAATAATACTGTGCAATAAACAATAAATAAAACATACAATACAAATATCTATAATAAGCCATCCTATTAAAGTACATATGTTTATATTATTTATTTAAAAGAAGAAACCCATGCTGCTCAGGTAGAGTGTTCCATACTGTAGCTGCGGTGCTTAAACAGAGAACGCCCTGTTGTTACCTTTTGTAGCCAGGCGGGCAGCGGGGTACTTTAGGAGGGTCATAGCCTATGGCCATGGCTGAGGAGTGCAGGCAGTGACTAGGCTGATATGGCATCTGTACATAGATGCACAGTGCCTGCTTGGCGTTTGGAAGATTGCAGACACGTTGCCTGGTCTGAGTCTTGATTTCAGCTGCAACGTTCGGATGGTAGGGTCAGAATCTGGCGTAAACGACATGAAGGCATGGATCCATCCTGCCTTGTATCAACGGTTCAGATTGGTGGTGGTGGTGTAGGTTAGGTGGAATGACCGGACTGAAACGTGCATTTGGAAAAACAGTGCACCCATTTTTAAAACTGACTGGACATCCGTGACCAAATTAGTTGACGGTAAAGTCTGGGATTTGTAAATGTAAAATAACCCTAGGCTTTACTTTTTATGTTAGTGATGTCATTAAATTAAATCATTAAAATAAATAAATGTAATTCCTCTTTACAACTGAACAGATTTGAATGCCTACCTTTTGATGTATGCATGTAATCTAGTTTAAAGTCCCTTTTGTGTCAGATGATGGGAAGATCTTCCACGGCAGTGGGGTTGGTGAAGCCTTTGGCCCACGCTGCTTTAAAGGTGACATCATGGGCTGTGGGATCATGTTCCCACGGGACTACATCCTGGATGCTGAAGGTGAGGCCACCCCACATCCACTCATTAACTGTACCATCAGCGCTTGCATGTCTTTGGGAGGTTTCTCTCTTAAAGCCTCTTAGCCCAGCATCTTAGCATTGGTGCTTGCGGCAACAGTGTCTTAGTGGAGAACATTGTGGTCCAGAAGGGGAAAGACTTAGGGATTAGGGACAAGCCAGGGTATTCCTCACAGGACATGGAAGTCTCAGAGAGAGATATATTTGGGCTTCCTTGACCTGGCTGGTGCTATGTGAAGGTAATAACAAGACGTACTGCAGCTGGGGATTTGTTCTACTTCAAACGCTAAATCCTCCTAGCTCACGCAGGACTATGGGTTGAATCCGCCGTTAACCCGCGATGTCTTTGCGTTTACCTGCCATGCTCTGCCTTGCCATAGCATTCCTGTGCTCTAACACCTTCCCTACCTGTCATCCACAGCTGACACGGAGGAATGGGACCAGCTGGATGCCCATTCGACACACGGAGGCGTCCAGAATGTTCTGTACCTAAACGATGAGGAGGATGATGATGATGATGATGAAGGTGGGGAGGAGGAAGTGGATCAGGGACATGAGAGGATGAAGGTCACGGTGAGGACATAGCATCCTGTTATAAGGACACAACATTGCTTCTAGTCTTTTGGGTCAAAACGAACATGGCATTGTTATTGTTGCCTCGTTATTATGCAATGTTTAGAAAAAAAAATGGTTATTTCTAAAAGATCTTGTTTGTTGAGTGCTGTCACAAACATTGAGCCTGTTGCTTTTTCTCAATTCCACCATTTTTATGAGCTGTACAAAATGGCTGCCGATGCCCACATCTATTATGGTAGGCTGCCTGGGTTGGGCACTGAGTGCTAGTGTACATATAGTCTCAGCCTCTTCCGTCCATTTGCACTTGTCACATAAGCAACTCTGTGCGTCTGATACACAGACTCTTGTAAGCTCGACAGCACTTTCCGAAGAAGTAGATTTTCATTGGCTGTTAGCATTGTCACTCACAAAGTCTGTATCTGTAATTCCGGTGCAACGCTAGTGTAGTAGCCTAGTTTATTAACTTATTTCAGTTGTTCCATTTATTTTAAGCACTAACAGTAGCCTACTCATCTAACAGAACAATATCTGAAAACAGTTGTGTTGGTAAGTTTCTCAACAAATTCCTCTGTATAAGCTTAACGTCTGACTTTGACATTGAGTTACGTAGTTGGTTGTTGTGCATGTCAATCAAAATACCACTCCTGTACAGTAGGCTGCTCTAGACGCAGTTAGCCAGTGCTTAGTCCAGCACTTAGTCCAGCGCTAGCGCTGGTAGACTACAGTATATGTACCTGGCTGTATGAGGCGTTTCAGACCACGTTTCCTCACAGTAACACAGTAGTTGCATGTAGCTGTTTGATTCCTCCATCAAGGGGAAATCCAATTGCAATTACTTAAGATTGTGTAAAGCAGAGATACATTTGTGCTTTGAGTTTGTCACACCACAGAAAAAGGTAATATTAACCACCCAGCCAAATTTGAATTCATAAAAAAGTCGCTATGTGTATAAAATTATGTTTCAAAAGCGTGAAAATATAACTAGCATTATCTGTTCCCAAGCGCTGGGACTGTCAGCAGAAGGCGCTGTAACCACACACATTGCTTGTTCTACGGTAAACTCCATGCCGCTGTGTTGTGCCAAAAAGGTTTGGCAGCCGGGTGTTAGCAAGTAGGCTAGGCTACTAAACCAGTGTGTACACACAAGTGTGTGTTTGTGTGCGTGCGTGCGTGCGTGTGTACGTGTGTGTTTCCGTGTTTGTGCGTGCGTGTATATCAACAAGGTTGTACTTGAGCTAAAGCATCTCCCGCCCACAGTTGCCAATATTGTCCAAAGGAATACCGGCTGTTGCCGTGTCAACTCCCACCCTCTTAATAATCTGTCACTGAATAGATGTAAAACCTCTCTCTCTAGAGTGGGCGGTGCAGTCAATGTTTGATATGTGACTCAGTGGGATTTATCCGAGACCCACACTACCTCTCTTGTTGACGTGTGTAGGTGCGCGAGAGGCCTGTTCTTGCTCTGCTCCCGAACAGCTGCTTCACGTTTGCTGACAGTTTGCGGTGTATTCGACACGTGTTATAAACATCACCTGTGTTTACTCAGGAGAGCAGACAACACCTACCTATTGGGTTAACACCGTTGCTCAACACTGTGAGATTATGCTTCGTGTTGTTTAAGTGGTCCAGTGAATAGTGGCTTGTGAATGCCGGTTGAGCTTTAGCACTGGTGGCGATGAAAGGTCTTTCCACTTAACTGTCAAAAGTCCTGCGTCAGAGTGCTTTCCCACCTTCCGTCTCTATGCCAACTCACTATCCCCCCCTTGTGGCTTGCAGGTGTTTTTCACCAGGAATGGCAAGCTGATGGGGCGAAGGGAGGTGCTGGTCCCTCCCGGCGGCCTCTACCCCACCGTGGGGATGCTGAGCAGCGGAGAGAAGGTCAAGGTGGACCTGCACCCGCTCAGCGGTTGAGCCGTGGGCACCGCGGAGCAGAGGACGGCAACCAACAAACCTCCCTTTCCCGGTAGCCTAGCATGCTGCTACAGGCCCTTACCCTCACCCGGACAGCCCACTCTCCTCCTCCCCCATTGCGCATGTCGCTGTGGTCTTCCTCCGCACTGCCACAGCTTTCCTTTTCACCAGACTGTTGACGTGTCACTGTTGCCACAACAACACAAGCCAAATGTCACTTTTCCATGAGGGTAACGTTCCAACAAGGGTCTTCATGGCTGCGTGGGAGGAGGACATTGTCAACGACCAACCACTCTTTGAAAACGCGCTGCTTTGAAAAAAGTCTATGCAATCTCTTGTTCAATCATTCCTCATCAAGTTTTTATCTTTTTTGTTTCTTTTCATGTTGTCCAGTAAGGCAGTGTGTCTAAACCCTGAGCCCTTAAATCCCTCTTATGAGGTCTGGCACACGTACTTCATTTCATTTGTCATGGCCCCAAGCATAGCAGAGATAGGCCAACAGTTGTGCCGAGTCAGAGTTGGCACCTTGTTTTCTCTCTCTCTCTCTCTCTCTCTCTCTCTCTCTCTCTCTCTCTCTCTCTCTCTCTCTCTCTCTCACCCTCTCTCTCTCTCTCACCCTCTCTCTCTCTC
>JAODUK010054365.1:0-12500 GCA_027564635.1 Typhlichthys eigenmanni
GACGCGAACCGGCTCTCATCGTTCACGTAAAGGAGCCGGCTCATAGAGCTGGCTCATTCGCGAACGACCCATCACTACTGTAGAGGCGACAGCCCGCCCAGATGACAGAGAAAAGAGTCTGCCTTTTATTGCTTCTTCCCATCTCTCTCCCTCTTTCAGCCTGGCAACCTTCCTTTCTTCTCTCTCTCCATCTGCACGGCAGGAGGTAATGCGCCGTGAAATATGTACTTAAAGACGGGCTCAGGTGCCTACCGTAGTGATGTAGAGACGTGCGGTAGGACGTGGTGTGCCGTGCGTTCACACTAGCAGACGCCACGGGTCATTGGTTATGAGGGGCAGACAACACAAAACACAGGTTGCAGAGTGACTGCTAGAGATGACAGTGTGTGACTTGTACAACAAGTACATTTTCACTGACATGATACAGCATAGTGAACTGGTGTCCTCACTACACCATTTGGGTTCCGTTCGGACATCTCAAAATGTTTCGCTCAAAGAGTTCACATTGTGTTCAAGTATTTTGGGCCTTGATCTCTCGAAATGTAACACATATGTACAATTAACAGCATTAGAGAACAGTAGGTTCATTCCCAAATATTAAATAGACAGACTGTTTGCATTGTCGTGGATGTTGCAGTGTCATGGATGCACAGACCAAGGACTGTAGCTACAATAATTACGTAAGTAAATACGATTAGAATGACAGTTACAGATGTGCTCGTACAGACATTCACATGTTAAGGACAGCGCAGTGTGTTGATATGGCAGGATGTAGATTTCCTCTGCTGTGTTAGACGTGAGAGGGAGTTAATAGTATACAGTATGTGACATGTAGCTGTTGCAGGATTGGTGAGGATGAATATTTCCTGGCCCAGGCAAAGAGAAAGATGTAGTGAGCGATTGTAAGTCAATACACTTTTTCTCTAATTCAGCGAAGATCCACTCAGTGTGCTAGCTGTCTGTGCTGTGTGCACGTTGAGAAAAAAAAAACTAAAAAACATCAGAGTTCTAAATGAGACGACAGCCAAAGTGTTGCAGATTTAAGATTCACTTATAATTCCACACAGTGGAACATTTTGATTGGGCATCACCCCTGCTACAGCTGTGAAAGGAGACAAACACTTGACATGCACATATACTGTATGTCATACATAATGTTGGTATAATAATTAATATAAAAACATACAGACATGATATGATGACATGATGATATAATATACCAAAAAAATCTAAATAATAAAACAAGTATCTACATAGACATAGACCCTTCAATGAAGCATTCCCTACCAGCATTTAAAATGCTTTATCAACATTGGTATAAATGTATTTTTATATCTATTTAGCCTACAGCAGGGGACTCTAAACGTCCTTCCAGACGGCAGTAACTGAAACTCAGCATATCGGACATGTGTTGGGTCCATTACTATCCTCCTGGCCTGCCTTAATATAGCCTTTTCATGGCAAGGACTGCAGAAAAGGGTGGTGTGTTCCCCCTATTATTTTCCATGCAGCCAGCATTAACCGGACCAGTTTGGACCTAAATTGAGAGGTTACCAAACCAAGCTGTGATGCCATGTATCAAAAGGCTCTGTAGCACTACCTGTTAAAAAATGTACATATATTTTTGGTCGACACCATGTAGTCTAAGGCGGCGTAGAAAATGCATTCGTTGTTACAGTCTGCTGCAGCGACTATCCACATGGAAGTTCCAGGTTAATGAGTTGTTAATATATAGTATGAGGGTACTTGCGAGATAGATCCATTTTGGATTACCACAGGCCTGTTGTCTGCAGAACCCCTCGGATCACACCACACAACCATATACTGGTTTTGGCAATGCATGTTTAATGTGAGGGGCTGGAGCTTTTGAAGGAGAACCCTATGGCATTGAAGGAGAGGTGTTTTTGTTTCGATCAAGTTTAAATATGAACAATCTCTCTCCAGAATCCCTGGCTCAACTTTAGCTGTGTGTGTGTGTGTGTGTGTGCGTGTGTACGTGCGTGCGTGCGCATGCATTTGAACCACCATGGTCCAAGTGTCCACCAACTTTATGAGCTTACCTTCTCACTACACGCACAAATGAAGTAACCTCTTCATATTAACCAGCTGGCATTCGTCTGTCAAGTCATCCATCCAGCAGCCCATACACCCACTCATTTATCCCTCCACCGTCACTCATCCCCAGATAGCTCTGCTCTCCGTCAGTGTGAAGGCGGCTCCTTCTGGCTACAAAGAGAAACCTCCAAATCACTATTGATTGATTGCTCATGAAAAATACATTTGCTGCATTGGGATTCTGTGTCATCCCTTGTGTTGCGTCCCTAGTGATCCCCCGATCTCCTCCTTCTATTCCTATGTCGTTCCTCTTCCCTCCTCAGGTCAGATGAGAGGTGTATTCTTCTTCCATAGCTCCTCCTCGTCTTCCCGCCGCGGCTCGGGCCTTCCCATTGATTCTCTCGCTACGCATCCCTGGCTCCATTAGCAGGAGAGTTTATTATACTGGAAGTATCAATACATGTTTCTTCGCCTCCCGTTATGCTGCTTTTTGTGTTTCTCACTCATTTGAACTGTTTTACCTTGCCTTACCCCCCACACACACACACACACACACCACACCTTGACACTCACTTTATTTTTCTGCTGTGCATCTCATCACATTTTGGTATCGGTGCTTTTGTTTGTTTTCCATCTTTTCCTTCACATTATATTGCCTGGAAACCTAACAGGTGAAATTGCTTTGCGGCTCTTGTGGGGGGCCGAGAAAGCTGCATGAGTAACTTTGTCAGAAACTTTATTTGACAAACCCCCCCCCACACACACACACACACACGCCTCACAATGATGAACCAGTAAAAGCCACTCTCTGAAATGTATCTGTGTTATTGTGTTACAAAATTAGCCTGTCTGCAAATGGTGCCATTGCAGGAAGAAAGGAAGAGCATGTCCCAGTGGCTGTTTACAATCTATTCTGCCTGTCTTTTCCATTGGATAAGCCTGTTCTTGGACTGGTTGTTTTGTATATTCCCTGCTAGCCAAATTGCCGTGGCCGCCGGTGGGCCACAGCCTGTTAATATCCTTATGACACTTCAATTTAGCTCTGTTTGCCCTCTTCTTGAGCATACCAGTAGTATGGAATATAATATCCAGACCACATGCAAATACAGGAAGGTGCTTGCAGATATCTGCAAGGAGACAAGCCTCCATCCCCCGGCATTTGCTCATTTATTTTGAGATAGGACGCACACACTGGCTCCATTCACTATGGATCTCTTCCCTCATTGTGCAAACAGGAAGTTATGGTCTGCCCTGATTGGTAAGACCATCCAGGCTTAATTTGAACAGACACAGAGGACACTGGGCACTGGTAGGAGGCGGTTGGAACCGTCTTTGGTATAGGCGCTCATTAACATGGGAATGAAAGCCATGGCTATTAAGCAGTGTAATACTCAAGCTCAGTTGTTCTCATGAAGGAAAACACATCCGTATCTTCCTTGTGTAACAATGTCATGTGGTATAATATAACCACACTATTCAAAGAGGAAGAGCAGGAAGGCCATTCTAAATAAATGCACTAGGAGACGTAGTTTTCACTTTTGAAATTGTATTTGTACGTTTCTTTCTAAACAGATTACACATTTGACAAGAATCACAGTATGCTGCAACGATACCTATGATTATGACACCTGAATACACTGTAGCCTTGGTCCTTGGATCCTATTTAAGTCCAATACATTTATCTACATCAGTGTCCTTGGGTCTTCAGCAGTCCCAATCCATATCACCGCTACACACCCATTTACTGCATGGAGATAACATCAAGGCAATATGTGTGTGCGTGTGCGTGGGTGGGTGTGTGTGTGTGTGTGCATGCGTATGTGTGCGTACTTTATTAGTTCCAGCACATTACAACCACTCCAGTGTATTCAAAAGCCCTTATCACTGGCTGGGAGTCAGTACAAGCTGTAAGGCTAGGATCAATACACCGAGGGAGAGACAATGAAAAGAGGCAGATGGACAACCACGTGAGCCTAACCTAGGGAGACCTAATGAGGCAGATAGCTGGTGAAGCGGTGGGAATGTCAAAGAGATATCGAAGGCCATGTGTAGTATTTTATTTAAATCTGAAACTAACAAAGTTAACAACATAAACATCATGTCGCTTACAGTAACTCAATCAATACAATATGTAATAAACAGATATGGCTCAAGTCATGGTATATCGGTTACCAACAGAATTTCCTGTGCCCTGAGCCTATAAGCACACGCACACACACACACACATCCCTTGTTTGTGTTTTTGTTGTCATCTGTACCCATTTCCTCTATCTTCTCCCCTTTCTTTCTCCCTGACCTCCTATATTGTTTTGCTCTTTTAATCTTTAATTTACATTATCTGCTGAATCACTCCTATCCTGCTGTGGTGCTAATCTATAAGGCGTAATACAGCCTCTGCTGTCAGGCTTGCTCGGGCTTTGGTGTTCCTCGCCGTTCCTCGCTCCACTCTCGCTGCCCGGGTGTTGTTCCCTCTGCTTCTAATCGGCTCTCCCTGCCGTTCCCCTCTCCCAGTGCCACAGGATTATCCCTGACAAAGATGTTCACGGTCTAGCGCTGTGGACGTGCATCTGTTTTGTGTCTGTGCATGTGTATGTATGTGCGTGTCAGCCTGTGTCTATACATTTTACAATGTGCATTAAGATGCAAAGACGGCAAACAGTCCCCAATGGAGCATGTCCAAACCGTATTCACAAAGTGAATTTTGGATCTGGTTACACCAAGCTAAGATTTGGTCTAGCTGCTGCATGTCTTAATTGGGACTATTTATGTTTAGATGTTACAGAATACTTTGACCTGTGATTAAACAGATGTACTTTAACAGATGAACATGCAAACACACAATCTTTTGCATGTATGGGGTGATTACAGAAGATCAGAGGTAAAACAACAACATCCTCCATTGGGGATAATTTGCGGTCTTTGCATCCTAATGGGCGAAGACCTCTGTTTAATTTTTATACAGTCACACAAGCGCAAAATTGACAGCAGCCAACATTCGTCTCCCGTTCACTTCAATTCTGTGCAAGCTATGTTGCGAATAAAACATTTGCTTCTTGCAAACTTGCATCTCCACTTTGTCCAGAGTTCAACATTGAACTTTGACTGCTGAATTCACAGCCTCAACCAACAGCAAGGATGCATGTGCGGTTGACCCTACAGGTCTGCAATTGGATGTAGTTTTGTTAGCGAGGCAGGATGGAATGGGGAAGACTTTGGTTATTGCTGTCTAACCACAGAACTATGCTATCCATCTGGTTTTGCACTGTAGTTCTAATGAAGTACAAACTGTCTCTACATATTTCCCCGTCGCAAAACAACATCCGCTTTAGTAAAACCACTCATGTTATGTATGACAACAATCTATGCAAAAATTGAGCTGAGAGCAATAGTTGTACAGAACCAGGCTAGCTAAATCTCACCTGACATGCCAGAGGAATTGTTGTCACAAGTCCATCTGGGGAGCCGTACATTGAAACTGTTTGTGAATGGCAGGTACTTTCAAATAAATACTTGGCAGTTGATTGGATGAACCATCTGGTCGTTTTCACTGTCAGCACCCATAGAACTACATCGGCATTATGGTCGGCACATGTATAGTTAAAACACGATGCTGATTGGAAAACCACGCCCATATAGCTAGAAACACGACGCTGATTAGAAAGTTCAGTTGCTACTCCGACACATTCGAAAATGAATATATATATATATATATATATATATATATATATATATATATCAGTTTGGCGGTAGTTCAAGATCTATTTACAGTAAAGCAAATGGTGGAGTTAGTGAAAATGAACTGCGGCCAGCGGTGCAACTGTGCTAGTGATCAGCCACATGGCGCTACAACTCAGAGCAGTGCGAGAACAGAAGGCCTGGCAGCCATTTGGGGACTGGTATTTAGTCTCAGAGTCTCTCAACTTCTTTTGTTTATCTCGTTCTGCTCGTTTCTCATCCCTCCATCCCTTCTTTATTTAACTGGCTGTCTGGAAAGGTCCCGCTGTCAGCCTCCACCTGTCCCTGTCACTGTAAACAAAGCCGACTGGGAGACACACCACTTCCTCTGTTCTCGCTGGCTGTCTCTCTTTCATCTCAACCTCCTTCACTTTCTTTCATTTCTCTTTTGTTTTCTTGCCACCATCTCCAACATTGTCCCCACCTCTCTCACTCCTATGTCTCTCGGGTTTCCTGCCATCGTGGTTTTCCACCTCTCACTTTTCATATACTTTTTCTGAAATGTATATCCATGAGATGACCCTGTCTATTCCCCCTATTTATTACCTTTTTCTTTTAGTCAACTGTTTGTGAGACACTTCTCTCTCCACATTACATGAGCAAATCTTTTGTTTTTCAGTTTTACAACATCAGGACGTCACTGAACACGTTCCATTTCCAGTTTACATGTAAATGTGAATAGTTTTTGAAAACAAGTTGAGCTCTCAAAAGCCACTATGAATTGCATTGCCCTTCCAACTGTTCAGTAGAAGTTTTTATATGCACGCCCATTTACCATGTACGAGGCCTCGTCAGACTGCGAATGTCGGCATTATGCAAATGACTTCCTGCCCGCACAAACAAGCCGGGACCAATCAATGTCAATCCCCATTCCCTCGGCCAATCAATGTCATTCCCTCTTCCGCGAAACCGGGCCTAATCGAAAGACATTGTTCCTCAAGCCCTGCATGCTAAGTCAGGAGAAAGGCAGAATCTCTTAACATTCTCACAGCCTCATGCTGAATCCATACTGAAAAACTTCAAGACTCATCTCTGTGCAGTGTGGTGAAGGGAAGATCAAAGCTGACATACTATGAAAGATATGGATGAGAGCGACAGCTGGAGATACAAGGGCAGTGGATGAGAGAGAGAGATATGGTACAAGAACTTTTGTTTTGGAGTTTTTGGATGCCGTAATGAATAAATAAAAAACAAAATAGCCAAGTGAATTGCCTTGGGACACTGCAGACAGTAGGCCTACTCTTGAATTAATTGGTCCGAGCACATTGCAACTATCAAACAAAACTGAACATTTAACTGAATGTAAACTGCCTAATCGTCAATCTCGTGTAATATACTGTATTATCTGCATGCAGAGAATAAGTGTACTGTATTAGCTCCTAGCTTGGTTGTTGTGAGGATGATTTAGGCTGACTGTATTCAGTTTGTTCTGGTAAATGACAGAATGACTTGGCAGGCTTGGCTAACACTAGCATCAGCATTACCATTAGCAATCCTCATCCACATTACAGAACACCAAAGGCTATCATTTAGCAAACAATACATGAGAAAAGCTGAGTATCTAGCTAGTCAATTCACTTTTCTCTGTACACTCCTTAACACTGTTTCCATCCTTTTATCTCATAAAGCAGAGAAGCGGCTGTCTGTGTGGTGCCATTAAAGTTAGTGAGGCTGGTTTTAATTGTCGGTGAATTGGCCTTTTATGACTAATGAAGGCTCTAGTATGGGCTGCTTGTACTATTTAATCAGCCATCATGTACTCTGAACCACCTACACACTGCAAGGAAATGAGAGAATGAGAGATTTGGCAGGGGGGAAGCCAAGCTGAGCTTAGAAGCTGACAAATTTGGAAAGACGAAGAAATATAGGAAGACAGACAACTGTCTGTTGTCTGTTGATTGATATTGTAGATAGATAAACAAAGTAAATCCTACTGAAGATGCTATGCGTTGGTATGTCACTAGTACGTACAGTATGAATACTGACTTTATGTCAGAAAATACATACCTTACAGTGAAATCATACAATGACAGACTTCGAAGACAGAAGAGCGTACTTTCAGAAAGCAAGCCTTCCAGCTTGGATTTACTTCACACCATGTGGCCATCAGTAAAATGACAGTGTTGTCCGTTTCTCAATGTCACAATGCCATATGGACAGCCTAATGTAAGGCTTTCCCCCACACAGTTAAAATGTACCATTTTATAAGAAACCCTAAAGAGAAAGTGAGTCTCTAAATATCTTCGTTCAGCAAAGGCAGAATGGCAAAAAACCCAGACAGTAAGATTGACTACTTAGTGAATACAACAGTACAACAGACAAAGACATACAATAACACAACAACACTATAACAACTATTAAAATCTAGTTCACACAATTTGCAACAAGCTATTGGTTTACCATAAATACATTTTAAAATGGCGTCACAGTGAAATGAACTAACAGTAAGGCATGATAAATGAGGGGATTTTGGTAAAAGCTGGAGGTGTGTTCATTCTGTTAGTTTTGGCCCGCGGAATCAGTCATTCAACCATTACATCCAAATCCCACAATAGCAACAGAAAAAATACAGCGCGAATGTGACAGTCGTTAACACCGCATCTAAAATGTCCCCTAGTACCCTTGAGCCAGACACATCAAAGCCAGACACACAGAAACATAGTGGCATAGTTTCTATAGCTGGATTGGGGGGTTGCCAAGAAATAAATTGTAGAGTTTTCTCAGCGATTTTGCTTTACATCATGTTTGCATTTATGCATCAAAATGCATACATCAATGACTTATTGCTAGTGTGTGTGCGTGCGTGTGCGTGTGCGGGGTAAGGATGTACTGTATCTTCACATTTCCATCACCCATCCAACTAGATTGAGTAGCTCTTCTGCCTGAGAGACGTTTACCCTGATGCATGCACATGCGAGCACACAAACATACTGCACAGATACTGTGTGCATACAACACACACACACACACACGTCATGCATTGCAATTAGCCCGTGAATATGACAACAAAAACGTGCACTGTCTTTTTAAACATCTTCGGCTAGATCTCTCTGACATCACAGACACACACACGCACGCACGTGCGGTCGTGCGTGCGTGCTCGCGATCACACACACTAGGCCCTGCAGCTCTATCATCTTAGCAGGCAACACTCAGTTTATTTCCTGACTTCCATCATCCATGTTCTGGCTTTCTTCCTCTGCAGTCCACCCCAAAGCACCTTCCACGTGCTTACACCCCCCCATCTCTCTCTCTGTCATATTCCTCTTTTTGCAGCTGGCCATTACTGTTCCCCCATGGCTGTGGTTTCCCCTCTACACCCCTCTGACAGCTTCACATTAATCATTCCTGTGTTTCCCAGGAAGACCCTTCCCTTTCCCACACCGTCCTGCCGACGCCTCTATCAGCGTCTCTCTCTCTCTCTCTCTCTCTCTCTCTCTCTCTCTCTATCTCTATCTCTCTCTCTCTCTCTCTCTCTGTGTGCGCACTGTCATCTCTTATACTTTCGTTTATGTTTGTGTTCCTTGCAGTTCGGTGCCTACTTCTTCACCTGTCCTTTCGGTAGTTTTCTGCGCATCACATAACGTTAGTGCTCCTCTGAGAGGATACTGCAGCTTGAATATATAAATCATCTTACCTACAGTATAGTGGTTGCTTATGGATTTGTCTATTTTTATGGAGTATAAGCTTTCAAGCAGCATTACAAAAACTGTGATGTTTATGGTTGGTAATTGTGAGTGGACACCGAGTGCCACGTGCTTTGCGTTCCTCTCTACTCCTCTCCCAGCAGCTCACACTGGCACATGACGTTCTCCACCTCTCTTTATGGCCGCCTACACGTCTGTGGACAGCTGTGTTTCATCGACATCAGCAGTGAGCTGGGGCAGAAAAATCACACCACTGCGTGTTCCTTCAATGAGCGGAAACGCCGAACCTGTGGATGCTCGACACAATTACAACACATCACTCACCGCACCACTTTGTTGTATGGTATATTTACCGCCCTCTTCGCTGTGTTTGTTTTACTTATGCTTTTTAAATGCTGTCAAATCCCTAATTAGTAGAGAGAGGCTGCTTAATGTGCCTCTCCTCTGCTCAGACTCTGAACTGTGGCACACACACACACACACACACACACACACACACACACACACGCAGACACACGCGCACACACACACAGAGACACACACACACACACACACACACACACACACACACAGCCACAGATAGAAACAACAAGACATCCTCAGAAAGCCTGGAACCATTCAGACATGCACGTGTACGCGCGCACACACACACAAGCGCGCGCATGCACACGCACGCACACTCACGTACAAACACGCACACACACACACAAGCATGCAAGCAAACACTCCATGCCATTCTATCCTTTCCTCTGGCGAAACAGGCACTTGAAAAGGATTTCATAGCATAACCAAACACTCAGACAACAATACATTTCCCCAGGAGGAAAACACAGACACAGACCTTTCACAAAACGCTGGTCTCATACAGAAAAGATGGCTTGAGCTTGATACAGATACTTCATAGAGATCCCGTCAATACAACACATACAAACATGAAATTATAGTATGTCAAGTTCATATATGACATGCGTATATATATATATATATATATATATATATAATCTTTTTCTCTCCCTCCACTGGTATGAGTTTGTTAGATTGCTATCTGTTTGTCAGAGACAAGTCAACAGCACTTCCATTTACATTTCCCCTGGTGCCACATCCCTTCATCTCTACATTACTGCCCGGAGACCTGGTGGCTAATTGGGACTGAGTTGTGCGTGTGTGCATGTTAAATGTTTGTGCGTACATGCATTTGAGTAGTTGTGGGTATCAATATCATAGGGTTTATTGAGGAATTCTAACGTGTGTGTGTGTGTGTGTGTGTGTGCACATGTGTGACGTTAAGTGTTTGGTAGGGGGGACTAACAGTACAAGAAATTGTGTTTGATAATAATGCCCCACCCCCCACTCTATCTCCATTCCTCCCCTCTCCAGACCCTGTCGTCACCACTATCGTCACCGGCGAGCGTCCCACGATGCATTGCAGCTAACTCCCCTGCCTGGTGGAACTGCAGTGACATCTACTGCGAGAGGAGAGGACAGGGAAGGGAAGGGAAGGGAGGAGAGGAGAGGAGAGGAAAGGAGAGGAGAGGAGAGGAGAAACATAAATGACAAGAAAAGCTAAAAGACAAACGTAAGTTGTTAAAAAAAAAAGTGTCAAAAAGGAATTCAGGTCATTGCGCTTTCATTAAACCTTTCATACTCTCCTCTAATATTCACACAAATGAACCCATTTTAAACAAATGAGTGTCTTACCCATTGCAGTTTAACATTCTTTGCCTCTCCCAGCCCAGCATTGTGTGTGGATAATTGCTTCTCTTTCGTAACAGTTCTAAAATGATTCTTATTCTAGCCCACAGGCTTTGATACAGGCTGCCTGTGTGTTTGTAATTATTGTCTTAGCCACTCACTGTCAGGCTCCATTACGTGAGGTCAGTCCTAAATGACTATCCTAAGCTGATGACAATAATTGGACGAAAGACACACTTTCATCAGTTGGTTGTACACATGCACACACGTACTGCATGCACTCGCACAAGCATGCAATGGTCACATCCATGTACACCCACACACACACACTTACATACTGTAAGTAAATTTAGCATTTGACATGCAGGCAACTACACAATGAATAATTCAAAAGGCTACTATGCATAAACAATCCATTCAGTCATACATGAATATGAATTACAGATGATTTATGTGTAGGACACAGTGTGTTATGATAATAACATGCTCTGTGCATATTCATGGGTGTAATTTGGGGTAATTCTCGAGAAATTGCAAACGTATTTAATGAGAAATATGCTTAAAAATGGATGGATCAAGTTTTATTTTTTATATAAGGAAAACAGGTTTTGTGCTTGAATCTAATCACTATAATCATTTCAAGCAAAGTTATATTATCCAGATGTTTTGGACCCAGCAGCTGGCCTAACATGTTTAAATGTGTGAACATCTGCAAGTCATCTTTAAAGTTAGCTAAAGTGCTCTGGTTCCATATTGATTTCTGCTTTAGAGCCTTTCGATTTATTTTCAAAGAATTGTCATTCAGTAGACACTGTGTGGATTACTAGCACATGCTATCTGATTTATATCAAATTACTTATTTCCATCCTAAGGGGCTTGTTCATTGTATAGAGTGCCCTTGGAGGTTGCAGCCCCCTCTATGAAAAGTCAATGACACGGGAACAGATGTCAAATAAAACCACATTACTTCTAACTTGATTGACAGTCTTATGGGGCTCCGTGCCCAAAGATGGACAGCGAGGCGAAAGACCACGGTGGACCTAGAATAGACGGAATTATGGAGAATGAGAGCATGTCGAGGAGAGGCAGTGAGGTGTGTGTGTGTGTGTGTGTGCGACCGTGTGTGTGTGTGTGTATACATGAATGCTACTGTAGCCTGGTGTAACAAGACCCAAAATTCACTTTGTGAATAGGGGTTTGATAAACTCCATGGGGAAATGTTAACAGACATTGCATCCTGGGCGTAGACCTCTGTTAAATTTTGAAACTATTGGAGAGTTTTAAATCAATTAGCATTGTTTTAACTGCTTGTATTGCTTCATCTAGCTCTACCACCATTTCAAAACAATGATTGACTTCAATGTCATAGCA
>JAODUK010054365.1:17500-18664 GCA_027564635.1 Typhlichthys eigenmanni
CGCTTGTCTCCCTGTTTTTGCCTCACCCCCCCTCTCTCTCTGCCATCTTCCTACGCTGCCGTCGACTCTTACGGCACCCCACCCCACCCCTCTATTCATCCTGGGCACAAATGGATGGTAATAAGGGAGGGCGTGCGGAGGCCCAGCGCTACCATTCAAGCCTGCTGTGTTGAGTGACAGCACGCTGGCATGTTAGTGACTTCCAGGCTTTCAGGCGCTGATAGCTAGTTGTTAGCACTGTTATTTAACCAGGCAGGGCTGAGTGGGATGTGCAGGTCACAGTTATGACTCCAGGTAGGGACTCGCTTGGGGACGTACAATTGGAAAGACGCGCTCACACGCATTCATTCTGCCTGACCCACACCCCCGCCCTTACACACACACACACACACACACACACACACACACACACACACGCCACATTCTTTTATAGGATTATTCATTTAATGGCATCCCAGCACTATTTGACAGTACGCAGTAAAGTGGTTGAGTCAAGGGAGGAGTTTTAGTGACTTTCAGCAAAGGGCATGTGTCAGTTGCCATCTGAAAACTGTACAAGTTGTGAAGATGATGAGAACATCTATAGACACATTCACTGACCCCTCTCCCCCCATCTCTCTGCCTTTCTCACACACACACACAAACACACACACACTAACCCACTTCTATGAAATAAAAGCCACTAGAGCAATTATGACATAAAAAAAGAGGCTGAGATTGCAGCTGAAAGGAGAGAACAGCTAGAGGGATTTTAAGTTGCATAAGTTTTCTGCAAGTCAATAAAGATCCTCCTGACTCATTTAGCTTCTGGCTGAAGTCAAAAGCCTTCTGACCTTTTTAATTATATTTTAAGATAAGGGACGTGTCATTTTATGTCCATAGCATATTCCCTAGATATCATTAATTGGACATATCTGACTTATATTTATGTCTATTTAAATTGTGGCACATGTATGCTGGCTGTCTGATCCCCAGAATGGAAGCTAACAGTAGCTGGGTGTGAGGAGGGGCAATGCTAGTCCCTATGTGTATATCAGCACCATGGACAGTTCCAATGCAGTGGAAGAAGTCTGCAGGATTTAGAGCTTTTTCGCATAGGGCCCCACTATTGTGGAACTCCCTACCAGCTGATGTTAGAGGTGCTAGTACTGTTTCCACCTTCAA
>JAODUK010054376.1:0-18663 GCA_027564635.1 Typhlichthys eigenmanni
AATAACTGGGTGACATGGCTAGTTAAATTAAGGTTGTTAGTTTAGCCACTCTTTTAGCTATACTAATTTTTTTTGCACTTTTAAAAATGATGCAGTAAACGGTGTCAGGCTCAGAGCTTGGGAAGAAGTTTCAGCGGCAGTCACACAGTTCTTGCAAAGGAACATCTGAACATATCAGCCATGAAGTGCCTGTTTATTCATGCTTTTTCAAATGATACAATGTAATGACTGAGGGGAGCACGTTGCGCTGCGATGAATACCCGCGCGGCCAATAGAAACGAGGCAGCCAGCCAGGCACGGAAGTGAAAATTGAGGAAAAGTTGATATTGTACGTGTATATAGAATATCAACGTTTGCTAGTTTTTCACTTATTTTCAAGCATTTATTTTTCCAACTTTTTACTACCGTTTGTTAATAATCTGGGATATTAATATCCCGAATTCGAATACAACAAACAGTTCACATACATAATATTGGTTAAACTTAGAGATCCGCTGAAAATATTTTATTTTTTGTATGTTTATAACGCTAGAAAAAAATATTTTCATTGTCTAGCATGACCATTAGCTAGCGGGAGTCTGTTCTTCAAACTCTGGTAGTGTAGCCTCTTCGTTGCCTAGAGACAGGGCAGGCGCAGCCGAGTCCTGTGTGAAGGGCCTGGAGAAATCTGCGCTCAACTCGGCGGCGAGCGCAGCGCATGTCGCGTCCTGTGTGAAAGGGCCGTTTGTCGGGGCAGTGAGCAAGAGACCACACGGAAATGGGCTATACCATATTTAACGAGAATAAAATAACAGAAAATAACAGAGGAGAAAGAATGTGATTCAGTGGCAACACATTATTATTAATTATTAATAACCTTGACTTAAGTGTTTTTTTATCCTATTCTCATTCACTATTTGTTTAATTCAGTAGTCTACTGCAACAGAATAGCTACATTCACAACAAGCGACCCAAACAAAGGACACTATGAAGAGCACCTAAATATACAAATAAAAAACATGACAGTGACTATGTTGACCAATGGTGCGGGAGAGGCTGCACTGGGAGGGTCTACAGCATTTTCACTCGAGTCAGCTTTTGTGTGAGTGGTGGCGCATTACAGTGCAAGACGTACACAATGGGCTTGGGCTACGATACCTTGTTGCATTAGAGACACAGATACACAGGTACAAACTTGTACCTGCATTTTCAAAATGTAGTACAAAACACAAGTTAAATACACTACATATTTAATTCCCTTGTATCACAGGGCTATCTCAGGCATAGGTTGTTTGATGCATGATAGGCCTACCATTGTTTGCATTCTCAAATTATTAATGATTCATTAATATGTCTTAAGATAATGAAGTTATAGGTTCTGATTATGTACATTATATTATATTTATCATTTGTAAATAATTATTGGGATACATACACTGCATTATCTGAGCACTATAATATAATGTACATATACATTAATATACATTAGAAATGTTTTTTCTTGTCGTAAGCAGGGGTCTGTTTTTTATTATCTCTTCAAATATTTGTTTTGTTCACTAGAAAAAATGATTGCATACATTCTCCTCCTGGATATTAAGGACAACAAAGAGATTAGGTGAAGGAGTGAGTCATGGCCAATAAGAATATGTAAATTGTGCTGTGTATACCTCCACGTACAATGTATGTACAACAGTCATTCATTTATACTTGCATCTACACCTTCTGGACGATTTCTATCAACTTTCAGATGCTCGTCTATAATGCTGAATGTTTGCAAGATAGGAAACTTAATAGCCTTCCATACAGATACATTAACTTCCCTTTACACAAAACTGAAGTCTCCATGGAGGTTTATCACCTATATTTCACATAAATATATATCACATATTTCTGTGTATGGATATTAGACTATTGCATGTTAGCTGCATTGGCTAATGTGTAATTGAATGGCCACCATTCACCCATTACAAATGGTATCTTATATTGCCGTTTTCTATATGTGATCACTATTTTGGATTCATAATATGAATATGAAAAGAATTTAACTAAGCATTAAAATAAAACTAGGATTCAGATATATGAAACAATTAACACTTGCCCGAACTTGAAACACTTCATGACCTGTGCTTCTACTGTTATTTTTAGAATATCATTCTACACCATTTAGAATACATGTAATAACTTCACAAAAACTTACATTGCACATTCCCAATTTTGGGTACATGAAGCCAGTCTGTCCAATAATTATGACATTTTTCACTTTCATTTTTGTCACATTAAAAAAATGCCTGATGTATTGAACTATTAAAAGAGCATGGGTTAGGAATTGGGATTGGGGCAATGTGGGAGGAAAAGTAAGGGAGTCAATATAAAAGGGGTGCATACAGACAAACAGGCAGTAATAATGGTCTGTGTACCTGATATTTCGGTTAGTGGGTAAAATGGAGAGAGACAGGGGGTCAAACTAAGAGGTTAGAGAGAATAGCTCAAATACACACGGCAGGGCATACCAACCTTTTGAGAGAGTGGTAACTTGACCCATAATCCCAAATACAATCTAGGGAGATCAAATTGTGTGAGCAAAAAAAGTGAGGATGAGGATAAAAATTTAGGGTTGCATGTACAATCCTTATTGGGCTCATCAGCTGCATTAAAACACATGATCCAAAAAATGTCAGATATTGCATGTTGGGAGAGGCTATAACGTCCTTACATCCACATGTTAATGTTTAATATCTTAGAGTAGCAAAAATAAAGTAGTTGTATCCGTAAGTCCATCTTCAATAAGCAATGCTGTGTTCCCCAATCAGTGAACGGTCAAGTTTTAAGAAATTGTAGGTCTCTTCTCTTCATTTGTAGACATATTGCATACTACTATGTACTATTAGCTCATTGCTGTTATAGAAGAGTCAAATTACATCTAAATGGGATACAATCCCTGGAAGAAAACAGTGTCTTGTCGAGGTTTGTGTTTTTAAATCAATCCTCACTTCTCGGGCAGAAGAGTAAGCAAGTCATAACATAAACTTAGTTCAAACCTTGTGGAGTCCACAGACTTGTGCTTCTGTATGCAATGGTATCCAAGGTGAGTTACAGGTCCATGTTTAGAAAATTGTGAAGTAATCCGTTTCACAAGAATTTGCAGTTTGCAAGTAATCTCCACTGGAACTGATGGCATATTCCAGTCTTAAATATCCATCAAATGTCTTTGGTTTGTATTCCAGACATTCATCCACATTAAAGTAGTAAATTTCAGACGATCAAAAATAGAAAACAATTATTAAAAAAAAAAAATGGGAAGAAGAAATCAAAAATGAATTGCTTACTGATGTGGTCTCTATGGCCTTAGATCACTGGCATGGGTCTCCCAGTCCATTTGTGTGATGCCCTGATCTCGGACACAATCCCATAGGCAAAAAAATAAATAAAAAAACATGCCTTTGCGATGCTATAAAATCCTTTGGCTGTCTGGGTGGTATTATTCCAAAGGGGGAAATACGTTTCCTTGTTAGGTTATCCTTGTGACTCTGCCCCATGAGAGAAAGACCAACACCTCCAAGAGGGGAGGGAAAACAACTGAGGACCCAATTTGACTAATCCAATCAATAGTTAATGCGTCTTAATAGTATACATACTCTTGGTTGTTACTGATATGACAATAAAAAGGCTTTCATATTAATCCACTGAGTAGGGCATGGTAATTCCATATTAGGGGAATCGCAGGAAAGACTGGCAGACCACTCTCTCACTCTCTCCCTCTCCCTCTTACTCTCTCTCTCTCTTTCTCTCTCCAATAATCCTCTGAAATTTTAAAGATATCCAATATTTGCTTGCATTTTCTGGAAATGATACATCCACCTTTCAGAAAGATTTGAGCTCCCCAAAAGCCATTTACACAATTCACAATTCATATAAAGAGATACATTTGTGTGTAGAATGTATAAACATGGTCATTTTGTTTGTTGTGTTTTACAGTGGATCTCGGTGTCTACAATAAGAATGAATCCGAGAGTGCTGATGTCACACTTTAACCTCCAATCAAGTAAATGAATAGATGGTGGAAAGATGCTTGAGGGTATGGTGTCCCCCCGTCACTTACCCGTCTAGTCTGCGTTCATAGCGTCCATCTCTGCTGTGGAGCGTCACAGCGGGGCCGTAAACGGCCCCCCCTGCCGCCCGTGTGAACCCTGATACATCCCGGCCACGAGAGCTTATGGACAGGCTATCGTCCAGCCCCCGTGCGGCACTGGGTATTGTGCCCGGTTCATTGTAATCGGTGCGCAGATCTCTGTCCCCCATCTTGTTGACAGCATTGTGGGCCTTTTGAGCACTTTTAATGTCCACAAAATCCACAAAGGCTGCAACTCCTCCTTCTGAACCTCGCTTGGGTAAGACCTTGACGCTCTCCACCCGTCCATATCTAAACGGGAAATGAAAGAACCACAAAAATAAGGGGAAAATATAAATAAATCAACACCACCTTTTATACACCAACTGTTCCTTTCAGTTGGTCATCAGCAACGTTGTATTTTTAATACATTTACTTTGTTAAAGTTTAGTTTGTCCTATTAAAGCAATAATGCATCTTGACAGGTTCATTGTTTTTAGCGTGTGAAAGAATAAGTCAGTGTACACTGCATGACGTTCCCCATGCCATGTATTACAATGCACTGTGGCTCCTTAACAGCCTGTATCCCAGCAACTGGACTTGCAACACAACCGAATGCATGTTAATAAATGCATGCATTCCAAACCATATCTGCAGCATTTTCATTAGAGGGAGGTGTCTCTTCAAGAAAGGGGCGCAAATGAATGTTGGCTATGTGACATTTCCTGTGTCGCTTTTGGTTTCCGAAATACCACCACAATCTTCTACAACCTAGATGCAATCTACATTTTCTTTAGTGTCTTACATTTGACTGCGTCATATTTTGGGCAAAAACATAGCTTTTTAAAAATTTAAACAGCTAGGCTAATTTAATGGCGAAACGGATAAGCCTACTAAGACGTCGACAATTTTCGCTTGCAAAACACCGGATTGGTGCGTATATGCTATGTCTAATCAGTGATTGGCATAATTGCTTTTTCTTTAAAAATGCTATGTGGTGCAATGTACCAAACGTGTTGGTAAAACAATACAAAATAACCACATTGCTCACGTTATTATTATTATTATTGTATTATTATTAATGACCTGATATCTGCTGTCAGAAATATCCAGATCTATATAGTGCCCATAAAAATAGCCTGGTATGCCAGTTCCCACATTGAATAGCCTCCGACGCCATTTTAGAAAGCTGTTCACGCTGCTTACTCATTCTAGCGTCCCCCATCTTCAATGACTTCTATCACACATTGGGCTGTCATGCACCTGCATACTCCGACCACCTCTCGTTACATTGTAGCTGGCGTAGCACGCTGTCCGCCACGTTTGATCTGCCGCGCGATTCCCACAGCAATTCCCACATATTTTCAACTAGACCTACAAGTCATCATATTCTAAACGTATGCACATCTCGGCAATTGCTGATGTAGATAGCCCATGGAGAGTAATAGAGACCACTGTCAATTTTTTTAGATACAAGCCAAGCCATGGGTCCTAAGCACGTCTAGACATCGCTCTTAGAAAAAGGACAAGAGAGCGGAAACAATCAAATGCGCGTCGCCCGTATTTATATTGTATTTTTATTGAACATATGTATCTATTTCAAATGCAGACTCCGACATTTGTTTGCTTTTTTTTAGATTTTAAAACAGGTCCCATATGTTTTATTTTTGGTAACTTGACTGGAAAATTGTATCTGCTTTCTGCCGCGCATAACGTAATATGGAAAGGCACAACATTATTGGGTAACAGGCTTCACCAGACCATTGTCCTGTGCACTTATCGACAGATAAGCGGTCTGTTTTTTCTTGCCTTTGACAGCAGAGCCACTTCCCTGCCAGCACGAGAATCGCGAGGACGCAGACCGCGACAAACCTGATAAAACGTAACCTTACATTATTTCCTGTTCAATAAGGACAACAACGCTGAAATTGTTCTGGCTGCATAAACTAAAACATGCTAGATCTCATGAACACTGTTATTGTATATCATGATGTTCCGCAAAACGCATATTAACTATGCTTACTTCGAAAATACATTAGATTGCTTACACCCTTTGCAAAAACAATGCACACTGAAACATGCCGTTTGTTATGACAATATTGTTACTTTGTGGCTAACATTGCTAATTTGCAATGTTATATGTTGCGAGTTATCCATATTGTGAAATACTGTATTCGATTCGATGCATTACACTTTGGGCATCCAATTTGCAACAATGTTGCAGGGAGCGTGCATGCGATCTAACATCATCTCTAGGAAAACCCGAATGCATTGGAAAGAGCGCTGGAGTGGCCAAACCCTTAGTGCCCTGATCCGCAGACAAATCGGCTAATTAAGCATCAGACGAAAGCTGTAGCCTGCCCTGACAAACTCACTAAAAGTCAAGTAAAACGCCAATGCGTTACAGTAAACTCGGAAAGACTACGAAAACCCTCGTCTCATATGGATTTTTTGGTTAAATGCATAGTGTATGTTGTACTAAAGACCCACAGGTCGTACCATGGCCAGGTATGTTTAAGTTTGTTTACACTGGTGGTGTGCTGTTCGCGTGGAGTCTACTTAAAATGTTGCTATTAAGTTACCTCGTGGGAAACGTCCTAAAACATGCTACGAATTAAGGGCCAACTGAGTTATGCGATTTGTAAAGAGAATATATGCATGTTTAGAATAACACCAATGTACAAAACCCATATGCCATCTACTATGTTTTTTGTTTTGTATTGCATGCCAGCCATTTCTTCCTTCAGCCAAAAAAAATCCTATGTGTTGTTTTGTTAGTGCGAGCTGACAGCACAGTTACCTAAAGGCAATTCGTTATGGAGAATCTCCTGCTTTATCTGACTATTACAAATGCGTTAGAATACAAACGATGGCCGCGGGCGCATTGTTACATTTACAAACAAGGTTTACTCACCGCTTGAAGTGCTCAATAATCTTATCTTCGCGTACATTTTCGGGTAAATTTCCCACCCATAAATGTCTGGTTTCCCGGACCATACTGTGTTCTCCTATCCCCGATCATACAGATGAGTATGCTATGTCAAATTATTCCTGTGCAAAACAGAAGACGTTGCAAAATGAAGCAAACAAAATGATCCGCGGAAATCATTGAGTGGTCGTTCTGACCCTATGTGACCAATAGGTTCAATCCTTGCACGCTGTTTGATACTCCTCGCTGTTAAAGCGCGATCTGGCATTACGTGAGCGCGCTCTAAACTGTTCCCGTGACTAGGCGCGTCCCTGACACCATGCGACCTTTGGTTGTCTAAAAAGATGCAGCAACTTCGCTCGTAAGGGCACACAGCGCACGCGTGGCATTGTGTGTGAACTTTTTTTCTTTTCAGACGACATCGTCGTTGTAGTTTGGGCATGCGCGTGAATCGCTTCGAGCGGTAGCTTTGTCATTTGAGAAGCGTTGGAGGGTCCTCTGACAAGAGGTCGTTTTGCACTTTATTCAAAGACATGATTATATTAGGACGGCTGTTGAGTTTTATAGTTGTGGGCGTCGGGCGTCTTCAGCCTATAAATCAAGGTTCAAGGTTTTGAGTTTGATTTTCTTATGGGGATCTTATTTTAACCGAACTGCAATAGACAGCTGTTGGACACATTATTTTCAAGAGGAATGTTTGTTTCTTCTCGCAATTTAAACCTTACACAAATGTTAACTAAATATGTATAAAGATGCAAACACTACAATTGACACTATATGGGAGAGACACTGTTATATTGTGATATTGATCTGTTCAGCAGTAGCCTATACCAAGGCTGATTGTAGTCTATTTATCAATATTTATGCGTTAAAACGTTTTTAAATTGTTAAAATAAAAAGTATAGTAGATATCGTTCCATACAATAGCCTACCTGTAGAGGAGACCACTATGCACATGAAGTTAAACGCTGGTTCTGGATTTTCACCATGCTCCCCTTCGGGGTGTCGGCTAGAACACCACTTCAAGCCAGGATGCACGTTCAGTTTGTGTATTCTTTATTAACTATTATTGTCCCAGTTGGTGTACATGTAAGTTGAGTGTGTGAGGTTCTGCAACAAATACAAACAGAATTAAATAGGCTACAATTATTAAACATATGTCACACAACCATACAATATAGTCTGCATTAAGCATACAAATATATCCTACATGCATGTTAACCCAAAGACTACAGTTTAATACCATGCTCCTCTAGCACACATCATTTATAATACACACTAGCCAGCAGGCAATACCATATATATATAAAGCAAAGCCATAGGCCTATCTGTCTTATAAAGCAAAGCCATAGTCCTACCTGTATTTATTCATTTACAGCATTTAGCAGCATAACATTAAAATGTACTGAATTGATTTGAGACATGAACAGGCAGTGCAACTACAACCATCTTGAGAGACAACCAGCCAAGTCTGTAGTCATATGCAATTAACTGTTAAATATTTAACACGAGAAATCCACAATATACAGAGATACACATTTCGATGTATCGATATATAGCCTATTATGCTACTCAAAATTGTTGTCAATGTCCAGGCATGGGTTATGTGACAATAAATTAATAGAGGCAAAATGTTGTTATGACGCAGTCTAACAATTTAATTTTGATTGGAGTCGTTGGAGTGGATCGTGGTATTTTTTAAAAGGCCTATACGCATGCGCTGCAATGCGGTAAAAAACAGTGAAGGAGGGTCTTGCATGCGAGAGAAGCTTTCTCGCCAGAGAAGCAAGTTCAAGCAACAGAAAAGTCTAGAGAAGAGGTTGCGACACAAAGAATTCATGTCCGATTTCCAGAGGGAGCGAAGCTTCAAACATTTTATTGGCAATTTCATTGGAAATAATACCTTCATTGAAATCCTTCTGATTTGGAATTATAATACCCTATATTTAATCAAACGTAATTCAACCATACTATGGATATGTGCCTACCACGGCTCATCTGCTGTGGTGGAACGACTAGATAAACTCAGTTTCTCTTCAAATGATTCCAAGACTGGATTTTCTTGGAAATTGGACCGTGAGCTTGATGTAACCTGTAATTTGACACGCCACGTCACGGAATATTAACGGAATTATAAATCACGGAATTATCATGGATATGCTTTTGCCAGTGCACAGAATTCAATAAAGATAGACGCATTGGGCACCAAAACGTCGACAATTGTGGAATATCTTTGTGGTGGGTGGTCATGGGTGGTCGGGAAAACAAACATGAAAAAAACATGAGGCCATAGACTAATGTCACAAGTGATAGGCAAAAAGAAATTACTGTTTTAATAGGTTGTTAACACTAAACAGTGACATTTTGCAAGCCACCAATAGTCTCGGCTATCATGTTTCAAATAGCCTACTTTAGTCTCACGTGTGAATACTATAGACTAGCCTACATCATAAACGTATGTAAATTAAGACAGCCCCACTCTATAGGCCTAACGCCATTTTGTAAAAAAATTCTTACATTGTTGTCAGCCATTTTGCCTTTCTTATCAAATCTTAGGCGCAACATACACAATTTAACCTGAAGGTTGAGTGGAAATCTATAACATTCACATAGAATCAAGTAGGCCTAACATTTACAGTATAACAAAGCCATATTATTTGGGGTCAGAGCCAGGACCGTGTTGATGACAGTGAACATTTTCAAATGCAACAAAAAATTACAAATCCATGTTAGTTCTGTCCTTCACTGTTTTTCATTGTAGATAAATATGCGTGCTCATGCAACGGCACATAGTTTCAGTGGAGGTTAATACATTGATACATTATGGCATTTTTAGTAGTCTAATATCAGTCTTTTGATGTAAACAATTACACACAAGATGATCTCACTATTATGAATTAAATGGACCATGGTGTTCTTCCCTTGTTGGCTTTATGTGTCTCTCTCTATTCACATAGTGGTTCTCTTCATCCTAAAACAAAAACATGATGTCCATGTTAACGTGATAAAAAAGGCTTATTCATGTGAAAAATATCAATGTAAAAAGAAACCAAATTGCCTGGGTTTGGTATTAAAAAAAAACATATTACTCAAATGTTATGCTATATTTGTCTGATAATGCATGGCTATGTTCTAAATATGATCACATTTTAAAGGATTATACCAAGACTGATACACTGATACCCGTGTTAGTTTTAATGAACCTGCCCCCCCTCTCCTGCAGCATGCCACGTCACCATTATTTCTGCTGTATGGTTTCACATTGTGATGCTTCTTAAAAATAGTTAGGATTAATTACTAGGGTTATTATTTGATTTTCTGTTTTAGGCCACATTTTATGCATAACTGTCTCAGCAGTTGCTACATTTATTCGGACATGTCCAAATTGTAGAAGTTAGTTATGGCCTACATGTTTCCAATATAAAATAATAGGCTACATTAGCCTGGACAGGCCTTGTAAAGACAATTACCTGTGCGCACGAAGCATACATTATATCCTTGGTGGGGATTAGACAGATGGCCTCTCCTAGAAAGCATAGGAAGGTGTGAAGCACATCTGCCCAGTGTCCAACAATCAGCATCAAGAACATCAGACCCCCAACACGCACCACCACTGTATTCAGGACAGCTTCACCCATTGGCTGACGTTGTTGCTCTTCTGTCATAACATTATAACATAACATAAACATTATGGCATGGTAAAGGGAACCACTAAACGTTAGCTTTCCAATGCTGCGCTCAATGCCATCAGTACTTCAACGGTATAATATTCTTTAGTTATTTGATGAGGTATTGACCTTAAAATATAAAGACCATGATTATTTGCAGGCCTTGTTGAGTGGGTTTGTCCAGCATCGCTCAATAAGCCTAGTGACAAAATACATTGATATTACCATAATTGATTGCATTTATGTATCTCACCCTGCATGTATACCAACAAAAGTGTATAGCACATAGTTAATGGTGTCCAAAATCGCAGGGCCTCTGCTGCAGACAGGAAGTGTTCACTGAAGATTGACACAGAGGCTAAAGCAGATACAGAAAAGGTAATGGTCAGGGCTCTGCACAGCATGGGCAGCAGTGAACTGCCCGTGGAGAGGAGGCTGATGCACACCCCACAGTACCCCTTTGAGCTGTGGAGTTTGTAAAGGGCTAAAACGTGCTGTAGCAGGTGCGAGGCCTTTTTGGCCAGGAACCAGCTAAGTGCTGCCGCCAGGAGAAGGCAGAGCCAGCGTTGGGACGCCCCCTCGTGGAGGAAGTGTAGGCTGCAGGTTAAGGCACAGCCTAGGGTGAACTGGCACTGGAATAGAAGCTGCAGGAGAAATCCTCTGGACCTCTGGACATAGGAAAAGGTGGTATGACATGTATTAATATTGTAGAGAAGTTGTTGGGTAAGAAATGAAATGCAACTAATATGTTCAATACATTAAAATACAATTTTAATATAAGTGGTATTTTTTTCTGCTAAATACTTGGAGTGATAATGAGTTCTTACGGATCTAGCTGTAACCCAAGCAGAGATGGCTCGGAGAGAAAATTCTAGAGTCACCAGGGAGGCAACCCTGGAGCCAACCACAGCCAGCAGCCCAGTCAAGAACAAAAACTGTAACGTCCCATACAGTCCTGTTTTAGCTGTTCTTTGATGCCTCTGATTGGATGTGTCTAGAGCGTTATGGCTTCCATCTCTACAGTCATGTGTTGGGGAATAAGAAGTAATAATATGAGAACATACACTGCTCTGGTTACACACTCATATTCACCATTAAATGTAACAACTGCTTACCTCTCATGTTCTAAAAATAAGTGTACTCTGATAAGGTTACATAGCACTGAAATCCCACATGCACCTATCAGTCCTGCAAATTAGAAAATATTACATTTAAAACACCAAGAAAAACGAATTCAATGATATAGGATACACAGACACAAAATCATTGGGGCTGAAGTATTATACCTGAAGTCTACAATTCAAAGTCCTGCTATAACTGCAAATAAAACAATAAAGCAAGATCTCACCTTGAAGCAAAGCCTCCAGTGGATTTGCATCTAGAGTTATCCACCAAGGAAAATTTGGAAAAAATGAAAAAATAAAGGATAACATTTGAGAATGTTTGACTTCTAAGTTTGTATAACATCAAGCTAAGCTAAATGATGCTATCCCACAATAGAAAACGAATTCCAGAGTTATGCTATGTCTTCCGTTGTTTATCTCTTTCATTTGCTTGTTCTGTGTCCTGTACCAAAGGTCAATGGACAGTTTCAGTTATGTCCTAGGCCACATGAGTGATAGTCCTGTGAGTCCTATGTCACATTAAACTCAGTAGCCTACACTAAAATATTAAAAGTCAGTGTTACAATAGTATTGCCCAAACATATAGTTGAATCAATTATCTTCATAAAGATATATTTGTATTTAAAAATATGTGTTACTATTGAAAACTTGACAAAGAGGACATTTAAAAATAACTTATATTTAATATAACATGGTAAGGTATATATAACATGGTAAAATAGGTGAACCAAACCAAGATAGCAGGAATATGATTTTTATAGGTGTTAAATATGCACTAAATAAGGTGACAACTGGATACAGACAATAGTGCATAATTAAAACAGGCTTCCATTCATCCATCCATCCATCTTCTCCCACTTATCCAGAGTCGGGTCAGGGGGCAGCAGCTCCAGCAGTGGACCCCAAACTTCCCTTTCCCAGCCACATTCGCAAACTCTGACAAGGGGATCCCGAGACGTTCCCAGGCCAGTGTGGAGATATAATCTCTCCACCTAGTCCTGGGTCTTCCTCGAGTCCTCCTCCCAGCTGGACGTGCCTGGAACACCTCCTATTGAGGCGCCCAGGGGGAATCCTTACCAGATGCCCGTACCACCTCAATTTACTCCTTTCGACTCAAAGGAGCAGCGGCTTTACTCCGAGTTCCTCACAGATAGCTGAGCTTCTCACCCTATCTCTAAGGGAGATGCAAAACCTATTTCGGCCACTTGTACCCGTGATCTTGTTCTTTCGGTCATGACCCACCCTTCATGACCATAGGTGAGGGTAGGAACGAAAATTGACCGGTAGATCGAGAGCTTTGCCCTCCGGCTCAGCTCTCTTTTCGTCACAACAGTGCGGTAAAGCGATTGCAATACCGCTCCCGCTGCTCCGATTTTCCAGCCAATCCAATGTACCCTCACTCGCGAACAAGACCCCGAGGTACTTGAACTCCTTCACTTGGGGTAAGGACTCATTTCCTGCACGGAGTAGGCACTCCATCGGTTTCCTGCTGAGAACCATGGCCTTTTGAGAGAAGACATCTCCCCCTATAGACTGGTCTCTTTGAAACCAAATATTGAATTTCTTTTTTGTCTTTTCTATTATTGGGTCAAAATATATGGAACATCAACAACCTTGATCTTTAACTGGATTATCACAGATCAACAGAGTAGGATTTGTTTTGATGGCCATTAATTCACATTTGTTCATATTCAGGCGGAGGCCAGAAGCATCAGATACTTTCTCAAATAGATTAAATGAAAATGGAATTTGAGATGCATCATATAAAAAAAGGGTTTTTGTCATCAGCCAGCTGGTTTATGACAAAGCTGCCTGCCTTAGCAGTCATTTGTTCTGTTGCAAAGATGCCTGCCTACCACAGTATTCCCCTTTAAATTATTACTTGAAATGTACGAAGCAAGAAATTGGGCAGTAATTAAAGAGAGGTACGGCGAGACTGGACATCCTTGTTGAATCCCAGCAGAGAGGGTGAATCTGGGAGAAGTGCCATATTTTAATTTAATAGCCCTAGATATATTTTTATAGAGGGTTAGGACTGTGATTTAATTATTCAAATATTAATTATAGCTTATTGCCCTCAGACACACTAATCAGAATTATCACTCACAGCTGCATGTCCTGTGTCCTATGCATCTCATGCATAATGTACCACTTGGTCTCGAACAACAACAAGTGCTTAATTTACATGTACCTTGGGTGTAGTCTATTGAGACTCATGCAGAATGTGAGTGTTAAGAGAGGCACTCAGCCTACACACCTGCTGTTTACAGCCATTGTAACTCTTTCTTTGTTGAGTCATAGTGGGAGGAAGAGTATACATTTTTGAATACTTTCTGCAAAAACCTTAACCAGGAAGGGGGCTACATCTTCATCAAACATCTTGTAGAATTCAGCAGTTACACTGTCTTTCCATGGTGCCTTGTTGTTTTTCAGGTTTCCTATCACTTGTAATACTTTAGAAACAGAAATATCATAATCATATTTCTGTCATCAGCAGATAATGATTTATAATGGGTGAGTCCAGGAAAGACGAGGCATGGCTTCAACAGAAAATTCAGAATTATACAGATTACTATAAAAGTTGGCACATAATGAATTAACCTCTTTGGGCCAACTATTTTATTATCAATCTGCAATTGTTCAACAGATGAGTTAGCATTTATTTTTCCAACTTAAAGAAATTATTTAGCTCACCCTCCTCTATCAATCTTTTTCTTGAATGAATAAAAGCTCCTTCTGCTTTACGTTTATATATCTATCTAGTTTATAAAGTCAGGTATTCAGTAATTTCACAACCTGATATATTTTCTTTCTGGGATAAACCTGATAATTGATTTAAAAAAACACCCTCTTCTGTAGCCCTTCTAGTCTTAGCTAGGTCACTTCCAAATTTATGAAGATATTTCCCCACAAAATTCAAATAGTTCCCAATTACAGCTAAAGGCATGTTTAGTACTGGCTTTAAACAAATACATATTGATCAAGGCTTTGATTTTATATCCTTCACCTCTACAAATGAAAGTAAAGAGCTGTTGAGTTTCCATAAGGAAGCTGGTACAGAAGCTGGAACAGAATTAGATGTAAGAGAGGCAGATATTGCTTTGTGGTCTGAATAGATACAACTATGTAATTACCAGCCAAGCAACAAGACACCAATCAAAACTGTAACCGTGACTGCGGGTCTAATGTTGACACAGTTAGCCAGCGCTGTGTCCCAGACTGTACATAGTAAAGGCTGGCTCTGCAACAGTAGAACGACATGAAAACAACCCATTTACATTTGGTTGGTTCAGCACATCAAATGTGCATTTGGCTATAGCCATTCGAGCAATGTGAGGAAATTGTTATATGGCTGCCACCAAAATAATTGGGTTGTAGTTTTTTATATGCACTGAAAATATTATTATTCTTATTATTATTATTATTTATATTTTACAAATTTAAAATATATAATATACTATATTTATATATATGTTTGTGTGTTTCTGTGTGTGTGTGTGTGTGTGTGTTAGTACCATATAACTATATGGTTAGTACAAAGGGTATCGTGTAAACAAAAAGAAAAAAAAAACATTAAAAACAAAATATTAAAAGACAATACTTAAATCTTCACATATATTAATTGTTTTTACCGCTTTACAATTCTTTTAAACCATACAAAGTAGAAATATAGTGTTCGACTTCTATTTTAAAATGTCGTGGTTTCTTTTTATTCAACTTGCATTTGTGGATGTAATATATTTCATATAAAACAAGGAGGTTCAAAATATATTATAGGTTACAGTCTGTATCATTCCTATCGTAAAAAATTACATCCTTTAAATTTTTTTTTTTTTTTAACTGAACCATCCACTTTTTTAATCAATAACCAAAACAATGCTGTGTGGGCCATAAATGATTTACAATCATAAAATAAATGACTTTTTTGTTTTTGGCATTTTTCTTCAATATATTTGCATAAGGAGTTATAATTCCTTGGCAAAGTCTTCTGAGAAAGTTATTACACTTTTTATCTTTTAAATCTATGATGCTATCTAACATAAGGTTGCTGTTAAAAATGCAAATTCCAATCAAACCTGTCAAATCCTTCTACAAATCTCAAAAGACCAGAGATGGTATTGCGTCGAAAAAAACGGCATATTTTCTTTAAGTGTAATTGGAGGAAAATAATCTTAATACTTTCCTTTCCTTTTGAGGTAGCCTACGTAATAGGACCATGAATGGGACGGGCCTGCGCCAACTACAGGGCGGATCTGACGAAATTCAGCGCGTAGCTCTTATCTGTAGCGTGTCTGAAACAAAATGAAACATGGATGGGGAGGTTGCCGAAAGTTGGGAGCAAGCTGTTGATAGTGGGGTGAGCAATCACAACTTTAACACGTGTAATACTTTTAATTAGAAACCATACATATTTGAGCCTGTAGCTACTTTCGGGAGTCTAGTTAAAGCAGTTTGCATGATAGGTCAATACCACATGTCACGACTCACAAGGCAACAATATAGCTAACATTAGCCGCCAACGTCAACTAGCGAAATGTAGCACGCTAACGTACTGAAGCTAGCCTGGTTTAGCCGTGTAGCTACTGTTATTTTGTTTTAATCGCTTCTGCTGAATGACAGACTCGCAATGTGATAGTTAGTCTGTGATGATGCCGTACATTAACCGAAACGGCGACGATCTTCATTTTGTTTGGATCTTTTATTTTCGTCAGTCTGGCGAAACCACATAGTTATATGGGCGAAACCCATTGGTTAGCTTGTCAGCTAAACCATGTTGCCAGCGTTTTACCAGGCCAAGCTTGCCCGCAGGTAAAATCCATCCAGTCCATGTTGTCAACAGGTTTCCAGCAAGATGGCAAGCTCTTTCTTGAAGCTGGACTGCGTTTCATAATAGAATTGACGTTATTTCTATATGTCAACAACAGAATAAGTTACTGCCAATGTTCAGCTAGTCATGTTTGTTGCTCGTGTGTGTTCAGAGGGGTTGACAACTTTACCTGTGTTAACATCGCAAGCCTAGGCAACTGCTTTTATGGACTTAATAATCTATTTTAATTGTTGAATCATTACATGTAATTCATTCATAAATAATCCTCATGTTTTCTTTCTTGTAGCCTACTTTAACAGTCAGTTTTTGATATCACTTGGTCACTTGCTGCACTGACTTTACTGTGATTTGGCAAGCGCCCCGGACGATGTATTTATAGCTTGCAACGTAATCAACCCTCCCAGTCACTGCACTCATACAACTACCTGCTAAATGTTTCTGGATTTCTAATAAGTCTGAGTAGAGTAGACACTCTGGTATGAATTATTTTTTTTTGTATCACAGGAAATGGAAAGAAGACTAAAAGAGAAGCTAAGAATAAGTGAGAGAGAAAAGTAAGGGCTTGTCTTATGCTATCTTGCTCAATCAAGTATTTATTTAATGTTGTGCTTTTCTGTCAAATATAGATTTCATTATCCGTTATTGTTTTTAGTTTTGTTGACTGTCTTATGTCGCTGCATTGTCAGAGTGTCCAGTAACATCTCTCCACGATCACCATTGAAGGCGGCTATAGTGATTCAGGATGACTCCCTGCCCGCGGCTCCACCTCCCCAGATCCGCATTTTAAAGCGACCCTCCAGCAATGGATGCCTGGGGTCACCTCTGAGCCAGAACAGGCCTTCGCCACAGGTCAAGTCTCTGGCACAACGTGAGGCTGAGTATGCAGAGGCTAGAAAGAGAATACTCGGCAGTGCCAGCCCAGAGGAGTCACCTCAGGACAAGACCTCCCCAGACAGGTACCCACAATAGAGTATCTGGCATCCCTCCAACAAGGCTGAGAAATTAACAACCACAAATCGAATATAGGGTATTATCCACTCTTTAATGTGTGCATTTACAAAACCCTCAACACCAGGTTGCTTTATTCTTTGCAGCTTAGGTTTCCATTAGTTTGACCCAGTGTGACATTGCGGTAAACTCTGTTTCCTCTGCGTTTATTCAGCTGTGGCGCTGCGCCACAGCAGAATCATTGCCGCTGCACCAAAACAAACTGGCTGGGGGTGTCTATTTCTCTTAAACATAGTTTCAGTAAAACTTTGTAAAGCAAATTAAATTTTCACAGTAAATAGAGAATCTGTCTCTTTTCGAGACAGCTCTCACGATTATTTAGCTGTCAGGTGTGAACTGTGGCAAACTGCATCTCCAGAAACACAGCATGCATGTGACAGAAGCTCTGCGCAAAACAATTCAGAGTGAATTAACTGCAAGAAAGGTAGCCTACTTTTGCCTAGTCGACTAGTTAATTTAACAAACTAGTAATTACATTAAAACACTGCACCATTTAAGTCTACAATCTTGCTGTGAGGTAACAAGGTAGCCTAATTAATTTCTAGCTACCATCAAATCTGCCTGATTTATGCTACTTTCTACTTTCAGTAGATGTTTTGTTGGCTTGTTAAAAACACAAGTTTTAACCTATCATAATGCATGTATTCTACTCCATCTAGGCCTATTGAAGTGGATTGTTGTCCGACCTATTTTGGTTTTACATAAAAATGACGCCAACACGATGAAGTAACATTAAATTAAAAAGCGATTGCGGATAATACATGCTTTTCTTTCCTAAAAATTATATTAAATATAGGCATGTGGTTAGAATATACAGTGTGGTTATTAGTCAGAGAGATTCTGTATTTGTGTGAAATCATCCATCCATCCATCTTCAGCCGCTTATCCAGAGTCGGGTCGCGGGGACAGCAGCTCCAGCAGGGGACCCCAAACCTCCCTTTTCCGAGCCACATTGGAAAGCTCTGACTGGGGGATCCCGAGGCGTTCCCAGGCCAGTGTGGAGATATAATCTCTCCACC